>JACXSJ010000621.1:167982-212695 GCA_014851325.1 Pentalonia nigronervosa | reverse complement strand
ACGCAATCGGAAGACAGCACTGGAAAATAGTGATTGTGTAAAATCACACAAATTTTTTGCACTTTGTTAGAATCGAACCGATGATTAAAATAAGATATGTGAAGCAATCATTTTAACGTTATAAAAATTATATTATTTATCTTAAACATAATATTCTCCACAAAACTAAAATAAAACAAACAGGATATAAATAAAATAAATAATTTTAATATTATCTATTTGGTTTACTTACCTTAGTAATAGTTATTAACTTATATTTTAAAAGCTGGACAGGATACATTGACAGGTTTTTTGGGTACTGGACATGGTTTTGTTTGCATTAATGCTGGATAGTAGGTAGTGTGTATGTAGTAACATCTTATTAGAAAGTTACGATGATAAATCATGGTCTTCAAATAACGATTCTAAATTATATCTTAGTTAAACTGTGTTTGCTATTTTTTTTAAATAATTCATTTTTATCAATAGATATAGTCCCTTTTTTATGAGTTTTGATAAACATTATATATCGAGAAAGTAAAAGTGATAGTGCAAAGTACCTTGATGGTACTTTACTTTTTTTTTTTTTTAAATTTGATATTCAAATGTTATTCATAAAAACATACTATAAGAAATGTTTTGAGCACTTTTTCTGTAGCTAACAATGAAAAAGTGATTAGGGAAACTGTCAATAATTGTATACGAAGAAAATAAACGTCACTGTAAAACCGAATTAATACTTTCTTTGCTTCAACAAAAATCTTAAATTATCTAAATAAATAATAAACTATTAATGATCACGGGTATACAGTTACTTACTGCGTATAATATGAAATCTTTTAGCGATTAAAAAAAATATATATTTTCGAAATAAAAAAAAACATACTATCATATACACCTGTACGTATATATACACGCAAAAACCACCCCTATCCGGGATGTTATCGTGAGTGATTTATGGATATACGCTTGCATCGTAGTCAAGTATTACGAAGGTGTCTGGATACGTGTTGACAGACAGTATGAAATGTCGATTAATAAAAGAACGCTTGTCAATGCACTAGTCCACATTTCGAATTTGTTTCTACTCTATCTACAGACTCCATATCGGTAGGGCTTCCGATACTATCGATACTGGCTATATTGCGTCGTCACTTTCTGTGAAAAAAAGTGCGTGACCTTTGCAAAGAACGAGGGTGGCGTCAGAATAATAGGAAATGAAAAATTATATTTCAAAGAGAACCAAAAAATGGCTTTCAGGGGAAATAACTGACAACCACTGCAATGGGTAATTTACCGTGAGCGTAATTAAACCGAAAGACTCATTTTGACTTTGAGAGCCACATTCGTGGTGGTTTACATTAAAATGACTCGTTCTTTTGATATTTTATTAACGAGCTCGTAAAAAAGTCACCGAAAAAAAAATATTATGCATTATTATGTTTATGTAACGTAAATATTATGGGCCTTGAATTTGGTACCTTATACAATAGTTTATTATATACACATGTTGATAGATTCTCTATAAAATGTATTTGAAGGACTGCAGATAATATATTAAAATAATGTTAGAAATAATTACATTTAATCACGTTGTAAATACCCATGCAAAATAAATTAAATTAAAAAAAAAAATACACATTGCATACTTATTATTTACCTTAATATTTGAAATAATAATTAATAATAATAATATTGCTATGATTATTAAATATTAATCATCGCAATATTTTTAAATATAATTCTTGCATTAGAATCTAATATTTATTTACTTGAAACAACTAGCCACTATTGGTAGTTGTTAAGATGACCTTAAAAATCACACATTTAAAAGGGTTAATGTTGAAAAACATATTGATTTTGGTGCCTATATTATATTTTTGGTGACAAAATAAAGTAACATAATATTGTTTGATACAGACATAATACTGGTAATTTTTTCAACTCACTAGAATTCTCAATCATCCGTCATTATATGAACGGAATTTGTGTCACTGTCGTATCGTTTTTCTTTGTGTTTGATGGTTAACAAGAAATATGAGAAACCAAAATTGTCATCTATTATATAAACTTTAAAAACGATTCAGATGGGTTTATAAAATGAAACATGATATCCATAAGCGAAATTTAAACTGTTATTTTATGATATTTTTTGTAATATAATAAAGATGCACTAATTATTGTGTCATAGTATGTAATATTAACTTAATAACCAATAAGTTACTTGTATATTTAGTTTATAAAAATTAAATCATTTTTTTAAATATTTAGATTTTTAGTTCTTATAGTTTTAGAAAGACACATTTTTGAATTTTATTTTTACGACCACTACTTATATCGAAATAAGTGCTTCAAAAGTTTCATAATCCGAATTTTACTTAGGAAAATGTAATTTATTTAGTGATTTAGTATGATATTTTTCAGTTTTCATATATTATCAAAAGTTTCATTGAGCGTAAGAAAATCTTTTGGGAAACCATGATAAAATAATTTTGAAATCTACGCGTTACAATACCACAGTAACTCATAACGGAATTGATTTTGCACATTTTTTTATTGCTTGAACATAAAAATATTTCTCCAAATTTAAAATTGGTTATGTCACAACATATCTTATGATATTTACAAAAAATATTTTACATGTACAAAATTTAATAATCACATTTTTTTGATTTTATTATTTTAGAATCCAAGTTATTGTAATAATTTGTTGTATTTTAAAAATAATTTATATTAGTAAGAATATAATTAACAAATAATTCAACTTACTAAAGTTCCTTTTTTAGTTGTTAGTATCAACAATTCACCATATATAATATACAAAATTCTATATGTTTAATTATTAAGGTTAATTTTATTCGGGAAAAGTTAAATGTAGGTATAACACTTTAGTATGATGGATAATAGATTACTAAAATAAACCAGTGTCACATCTATATAAAAGTAACATTCAAATGAGTAAAAAACGACATAGTATTACTAAACTAAATAAATAATTATTATAACTATTTTAATCATACAAATAGTTACTGAAACATATATTATATTCTGATTTTCCCATTTATGTTTCGATGTACCTATTGAAAATGAAATTCTCTTCTGTTACAATAAATTATCTATATCCATTCAAATTATTTTATATTAGATAAAGAGATGATTGACTTTATGTCTATTAAATTTAACGCGGGATATAAATGTCCAATAGTAATTATAAACGATAACTACTGGGAATTTCGATACGCGTGTATTACGTTTAAACGTCTTAATCTTTGAAAGTTTAATACAGCTAGTAAAATAAATGAAATCCAAATACTGTAAAATAGTTTTCAATGACATCGTTTAAAAGCTATATCAATGTAATAAATAATACAATATTTTTTATACAAGTTTTGAAAAATGAATCAATGTTGAATTAGTTTAATATTTGAATATTTTGTAATTAACCAAGATGGTTAGATGTTAGCGTTAATTTATCTATATGTAATACGATATTTTGTATAATATATATTATATTAATTTATGAATAGATTACAGTTTGACTAGTTATTATATATAAAATAACGGTTGGGTCTTAGTTAATACATGTATCATTTATATAATGTAAATATGAAATAATATATGATGTAGGACTATATATTTAACACTAATTTCTAATTTGACACAATATCGATGATTTGTTTAAACGTCTATTATACCTAAATTTATATATATATATATATATATATATATATATTGTTTTTGGAATGTTATGTACTTTGTGCACCACTTGCAATAGTGAATTGACGTTGTACCTATATTTCAAAATAAATCAAATTAAATAATCAGAATAAACGTTTTTAAAATGTATAATTATATTTTGCTTTGTTGAATATATATATATATTTATATGTGTGTGTGTGTGTGTGTGTGTGTATTAAAAGAAATATTTATCACGTATAAATATTTCGACTGTAATTTAAAAAATGTAGGTACTTCTTATATTAATTTGTATTTAATAATTATAAATACATTAGCAAAATTACAATTGTTAAAATATGATAATAAAATATTACTTTTTATTATACATAGAAAATCTAGCTAAAATATTTCTTCAAGACTCTGTCTAAAAACATGCTTGTAATTTATTCTATATAGGGATAAATAGTTATTGTATAGAAAAACGGAATTTCTTAAATTAATGCTAACATAGATATATTATAATACTTTTGCCAATAAAATTATCTTAAAAATTGTAATTTATCTGTATTTATGTGTGTGTGGCGGGGGGAGGTAGGCTGTGTAGGTTGTGAAGACGTTTAAATTTATCATGGAAATTAACCACTCAATTAAAGGTATGATTTATCTGAAACGTCAGTAAATAGCATACAAGATCATAATCATGGTTCACGCAAACTAATTTATACCTCTCCTACTACTCTTCTGCCAAAAATATACAGACGTATCTAAGTAATTTAATTACTCTCCTTCGCATTGAGCATTCATTATGAAATTCATATTATTACGGATATGTAACTATGCCTATGATTATATTCCGAATAGTTTTGTGCCAGCCGCAAAAGGGTTTTGCATATATGTATGTAATTTTCTGATTTAAATGATCAAAGAAAAACAGATAACTTCTGTGCATTCCTTAGTCATAAAAAATTTAATAACGGCCTCAGAAACATCAATTGACAACTTAATTTTATATTTTAGGACACATATATATCGACACATTTAAATAGTCTGTGCTCACTACACGTTATAGAAAAACGTTCACGGTCCTAGATAATTGATTTAAATATCTTCATAGTATTATTTACTTTTTGAATCATTCTATTCTTTTTTATAAAAACTAACGTAAGTATTTAAATGTTTTAAATTTCTAAATATTATAAGTTATTGTGATTAAATACATACTAATTCTTATGTCGTATAAATTAATTTGTATATAATATGCTTAACAAAATCATAACACATATAGTACTGTCAAAGTATTCAATCCAATTTCAAGACACAATTTATAAGTATAAGGAAAGTACTCCACCATATTATTCTACAAAACGTGATATTGTTTGTTAGCCTTTTTCTCATTTAAAAAAAAGATATTATTTTCTCTTAATTCTGTATTAAAATCCAATCCATCTCAATACTATATAATAAATATCTTTTCTAAAATGTTTAGGAGTTATGCATCAAATAATTTGAATTAGAATACATATATTATAGGATCAGAATATGACAAGAAGTTAAAATAATGTTTAGAAATAACTCTTAACTCTTTACAATGTTCATTAATTTTGTAAATGTCAATAAAAATTGACAAATAAAAATCTCTTAAAAAATACTAATGATATTTTTTCTTAACAAAGTCTTAAGATATTTTAAAAAAATAAACCAAAGAATTGGATGAATTTTTTTCAACATTAACTGTTAATTTTTGATTTGAATTTAATTCACTCAGAAATTTAAAACCATAGATGTAATTTACGTTATTTATTTTATATCAATAGATTTGATAAAATGTAAACTATAATAATTTAATAAAAATGTAATACTATTATTCTAAGTTTCGGTTTATTTTTGCATGCATTAAAAAAGTTTTTGGGTTAAGTATTTATTTTGTTTTAAATAACAATTGAAATACATATAATTAGTTTTTCACAAAAAAGTTCCTAGAATAACACTTTGTTAAAAAAAATTTAGATTTTAAATTAATATTTTTAAATTACTTGTTTAATTAATTAAATTAGTTCGCAACGTGGTAAATCATTTGTTAATTTATTATTTTAAATTTCATACAACTTAAAACTTAAATATTTTTAATTTCCTCGTTTGTTTAGTTATTGTTGTTGTAATATATAAAAATCAAAATTATTTATTTTCTAGACTTTTGAATACGACGCATTAATGAAAAAAATAAAGTTTTATCTTTTTAATGTAGTACGTTAATTAAATCATTTGTGACTGATTATTATTTTTAAACTTTATAAACTATAAATGTATTTGTGTTTTAAATACACAAAGTTATTAATCTGTTTAATGAATAACACGTACGTAAGTAACCTACTTATCAAAATATTTGAACTGTTGTAAAATACAATATCTAATTTATTATATCATCCGGTTTAAATCAATTGTATTCTATTTATGTCATGTCAAAAATGTCATTAGTCATAATATGTAAGTATGCTTTATTTGATTTGCATTGCTTATTTAAAATTATAGTTATTTGTTGATAAATAACTAATGCATTGTAATTATTTTTCAATGGGTATTGTTCACGTAAATAGATTAAATAATATAATTTATATTCACCTTATGTCTAATCAAAAATGAAGAATTTGATAATAGTTTATTTGTATTCTTATAATATTAGAATCATGTAATTATCAACTCAACAATTTAAACCTACTCTAAATCATAATGAATCTCTGAATGATGTAAATTAGATATTACTAAGTTTCAACATAATAATAAGTATATTATATTCAAGTTTTTATAATATTCTACATTAAGTCTTACCTTGTAGAATTTTCATTAAATTTTAATTAATAATTGAAAAGTTGTACAAAATAATTAATTCACCATGAAGCACGGGGCTTATTTATTTTTAGTTTCTATATATCTATATGTTATTATAAAGAGATAAAGTTTATGAGGTTGTAGAGGATAATGTCTGGATCTATAGAACCAATTTTAAAAATTCTTTTACCAATAGAAAGTCATATTATTTGTAAGTGTTACAGACTATGTATTAACCTATATTAGTCCAATAAAGTTAGTAAATAATTAGTTATTAACAATTAAAATAAACATGTAAATATGGCGTGGCAGTCCGCGAGTTTCCAGCTACCTGCAATCTAACCTTTTTGTCCGTCAAATTAGGTTTGATATCTGCGTGTAGATATCAGTTGTTCCGAGAAATTTATCGATAAAAAAAATCTCCTGTATGCCTCGTATCCAATATTCCTATTAATAACTTTTAATATTACAAATTTAAAGGATAAAATACATGCCGTTGACATAATAAATCAATGCACATACTTATTTTAAAACGTTATCTATCACATTCAATTGACACTCTTTCTTCGTGAAATCGTCTGACATGCAAACATTCGGTTGTTTGAAAAGAATACTGTTAATAATGTAGTATTATTAGTAATATACTAGTATAGTATTGTTGATATTATCTATACTAATATATAAAGCTGTAAGCGCATTTTTTTGTATAAAGTAAATTCGATATTTATCGGTTTAATTTTGATTCGATTTTTTTTATATGTTCCTTGTGTCTATATAAAATAAAAATGAATGTCTGTCTATCTTTTATGAATTCCCAAATAATTAAACTGATTGAGATTAAATCTAGAATAGAGATAGATTAGATCTCTAAGAAGAAGATAGGCTAATTTAAAAAGGCAGAGGTCCAACCGCAAGAGCTGCTGAAACAAGAATTTTGAGATGCACGATGGAAATATTTGTTTATAATTTGTGTATTAATGGTTGCTATTGGTAATCATGGTCGTTATTGTTTTGTATAATCTCTGTTTATTTATAACGTTGTCAATGGTTATATATTTTATAGCTATTATAATTTGTAAGAATACAATATCATATACATATTTTGGCAAATAAATTTAAAGAAAAAAACAAATCTTTTGCACGGGCAACCATCGCAATATTTTTCATGTACCTGCCTAATTCTAATTTTACTCACTTACGCACCTTATAGAATCTGCAATCCACTGCAGATGAATTACCTACCTAATAATATATTGCTAGATATACTGCTATATTGTCTGTGATCTAATGTAGTGGATTGCGTACATAGATAGTTTAGATTCGTGTAAATCATTTCAGGTTAATCTTAATTTAATATTTGGCTCAGGCAACGCTGGGTGGAACTAAATATAATATTGTTGTAACAATATTACATAGTATATTTTAATCATTATGTTATAAAATAAAATATATTATTCATATAGAGTTGGCATTATTATTTTTTTTTAATGGACAACAAAGTGCACGGGATCAGCTAGTTTTATTATAACACATTAGTTGTTAAATTCATTGGTTTTATAAACGGTAAATAAATTATTATCTACTATCAAATTGAGTACAATGTTTTTTTCATATGAAAAGTGTTTGATTATGAATTAGCACCATTTTACTTACTGTAAAAAGTGCGTTAAAAATATAAATAAATGTGTTTGAAACGACTAGTATAGCATCGACCTTTAATATTTAAAAACTGAAAAATGTAGAAAAAATGTTGTAATTCTACTATTGTATACAAATTACAGGATGATAAAAATTTTACGTTACAACATTAATAGAATGAGTAATACACAAAAAATAATGTACGACCAATGACATAATAAAACACAATAGTCAAAAATAATTTATGTGATCTTTTCCGAACCACCCATTTTGCAAGTGGTATTTAAAGTTATGTTTTTTTTTTTAGAAATTTACATAATTTATACCATGCTCTAGACGTATTGTCCTAGTGGGAATTCGTATTTGGACGACGGGTGGTATGTGTCTATGTATGTGGGCGTGTGTATGTGTGTACTAGTGAAACTGTGAATTATTCGCTTGCTTACAAGTTTAATTCTTATTGCACGTGCTATCAAGCCGGACGTGGTGTATGCGGGTAGTATCACTTAGATATTACGTCCGTGTTCGTGTCTCCTCGCCACGGTAATTGTATCTATTGCACAAAAGGTACCTGATCAGTTATGTAGCTATCCTATAGTTGTGCCTTAGAACCTACCAATGATGGCCAAACTGCTGATCGCGGATGATTTCAAAGTCAATCCCAAGTTACTTTTTTAAACGATTGTCCATTAATTCATTGAATCCCCACTCATAAATGATAGTAGTTTTTATTATTAAAGCATTTGTTGAAATATTTTATATACAGGTGATTCACTAAATAGGCTCACCCCTTTTTTTCAATGATACAGCTATTAAAAATTTGATTTTTGGAATTTTTAAATTTGTACTCAAATACCATATTTTAAAATTTTAAATTTTTTTTGTACTATTTAAGGAGTGAACTGTGGAAATACAAAAAAATTTCTGTTTTCAAATGAGATCCCCCCCCATATTTTTACTGTAAATTATTTAGCTATTAATTTACGTATCTTAATCAAAATACGAACGAGTGGGTTTTGAGTTATTTAAATTTGCGTACTAAGGATAATAGGTTTGGAAGATATTGGGGTTATAGTGACTTAAACATTTTAATGTTCATATTTGTCCATCAACATTAATAAAAAAAAAAATGTAAAAATGGTCAAAGTAGAGTAAACTCTAAATTAAATATTATATATATATATAATATATTCCTGTAAAATCATTTTTAAGAACTTTTGTTCTTTGTATAAACTTTTTAATAACTGAGCAACTGTTCGTTCGAATTTCCAGTTAGGTATATCAATATTATCAAAACAGTTATTCACTAAATAATTAACAGTAAAAAAAGAGTGTACTCATTTAATAAAAACAGAAGTTAATATCGCTTTGTTTAGTAACTCCTTAAGTAGTAAAAAAAATTTCAAAAAATTGAAAATATTATAAGTAAATTTAAAAATTCTGAAAATCATTATCAAAGAAAAATATTGGGGTGAACATGCTTGCCACGAATCACTCTGTATACATTGTTTACTTTTCTATAGTGTTTAAAGTACCTAACTATTGGCTGTCCCGTTTCGTACATGACCTTGTTTTGTACTACAGACAAGTCGATATCCAACGAAAATATAACATATTCCTAGTGAACTGTGATCAAAAAGATATAAGTACTTACTCTGGTTATACACAGTCATAGATATACCAACTCTCTCCGCCATGATTTGAGCGGACACACACACACACACACGCACGCACGCACGCACGCGGTCACGTATAATATGACTGCTGCTGCTCTGCCGCCGCCGAGTATCGCACACCCGCGATGCTCGTGTTAATTAATTTGGCACCGGATTAGATTAGGCGCCGCCGCCACCACCGCCGTCTTTCGTGTCGTTAACACACGCGCCACCACCGCCCACCTCAAAGCCGCTATTGTAGCTGTAGGCTATCCATCGCATAATAATAATAGTAATAATCGAAGTCCTTCTCCCTGCCCTTTCACCTCTCCCCGCCACGTTTTGACCTCTCTCGTCCCCTGACACCTCCCCACTCTTGCCGGCCTGGTAGATTCTTTATTCATTTTATTATTACATTATATTATTATCGTTGCAATATTCCTACCCCCTACCCGTCGTCATCATTGTCGTCTCGTATACGCGAGAAGATTTTCATCATACACACTTTGAGCGGCCGATGATGATATTACGTACACAATAAATTATGGCTTACCCGTTTTTTTATGCGTCCTGCGGGCAATTTCCTATGGTCCACATCTGCAAAGTTCAACGCTACGTTTTTCCTTACGTCCTAAACCGTGGCTCTTGTCGTTTTAATTTCCTTAAACGGGTTTTATTATTTTCATTTTTTACCCCGGGTTTTCTATTTATTTCGATAAATTTCGATTTCGGGACGTGCTGCGTAATAGTATTACACTATAATATAATGTATATTATATATACATGTCACATCGACTACTATAATATAATAATACATCTCATCTTAATGTCGATATAACAGTTTAAATTGGTTTTTCATTATTATTACTCACGAATCCAAACACAAGACATTTCACATAAACCAAATAACATTGTATAATTTATATATTTAATTTAAATAATCATAATTTATTCAGTACTTATAATACATTTAATACTAAAATACAGTATTAGATTTTATACCAAAACAGCTTATGAACATTTAGATAGATAGAATAGAACAATATTAATATAAATACTTACTATTAGGTCTCCTTCGGTAATAACAATTTGAAATAGCTTATCAAATAATCGCTTGATTATTGCTTTGAATGATAATAATTTAATAGCGGCTTAAAGTATATTATTTTATGATTCTGACAATGATAAATTATTATACTTATTATTATGGTGAAATCAAAAATAAAATAAATATCCGGTTCAAAAATGTATTGATTTTTTTTTATTAATGAAGTTATAAAAAATTGTAAGCCAATTTATTATTTTTCGTTATCTATCTAGGTATTAATGTCTAATAAGGCTATATAAATGTTACCCTAACCTGCAAAAGTTGAAATGACTCCAGAAATAATTTTTTGAGCAACATTGATAATTTTACCACTACATAATTTAAAACAGTGTTAAAAAAGAGAATATCAAAGTTACCCACTAGAGTTCTAACATCAATAGCTACATTCAATAATTAAAAACAATATGATACGATCATCAAAAAAAAAAAAAAAAAAAAAAATTGTTTTCTTCTATTATTTATGAAAACAATAATATATTTGAGGTAATCTAATTAAGACTACTAATGTTTTATTCTTTTTACTGTTATTAATTGAAAAACAAACCTAAAAACTGTAGAAAAATTATCAAAGTTACGCCATTCTGCGGTAATTGGTTTGTCTACAATTGAATTAGAGTTAAAATTGTTTTCATCATTTTAAAATAATGTAAATTATTTTTGAAAATTGCTTTGCCTCGTAGTACCTATCTATTGGTAATTATAAAAATCAAAATGTCAAACAATGACTGAACATGAACAAATAACAAAAATGAATACAATTATAATTGTATGTTCATGGTATTTTATAAAATTGAATGCAATTAATTTGCATCGATTGTTTTGTAGAAAGTTATATAGAATTTACATTTACTAAAAACTTTCCTGTGTACGTAATAGTTTGTATTATATAGACGGCAAGTGATACAATAACATAGCAATATTGCTGTCCACGAACTCGCAGATCTATGGTTTTTTGTTGTTTATAAAATAGGTATTTTTGTGTTATTAGAGTCGTGTATACATTTATTTTCAATTTTAAGAATTTGCATTTAGGTTTAACATTTTTTCCTTTTACCTTATTTACATATATATTTTAATGGACTTTGAGTGCTGTGAGTGTTGCAAGTAATTCTATAGCAATAATGTTTTAAATAATTAATATTCAATATAACCCAGTTAAATATTTTATTAAGTTCAAAAAAAATACTTAATTTGAAAAGCAATAGGTAGGTAAACAAATATTTTTGTTTTTATTTTAAAAATTTTTCTGACATCTATATAAGTACATTTATATAGTTAAAATGTTTTTTTTTTTAATTTTAACTCATAACTCACGAACTGAAAGTCTATTAAGAAATTATATTATATATTTAATAAATAAATAATTTAAATATACATTTATGATAAACTATATGTAATAAGTAATATTTACATATTTAGTGCGTTTTTACAATAATGTATAGAGTACATGAACCATATTATATTTAAATTATACAAATTGCTTACTATGGGCACTTAAAACATTGAGGCTATCATTATAAGAATCATTGGTAGTTAAATAGAACACAATTCAAGTATCTACATTTACAGTATTTATTCAACGGTTTCAATGATGATTACTTCAAATATATAGGATTTAATTTAGCACGTGTTATAAAAAAACTTATTCACAATTACTTTATCAATTTATTTTCTCGTTTATCTACTGTCTGTATAGTTATTTATTTTTAGTCAATATCACTGTTATATTTCTGTTTGGAGTTAACTTATTTTGGAAAATATTCATTTCCTCAAATTCGATTTTTTTTTATTTGCTACTCTTGTAAATAAACTCTCGTATATATTTTTAATTTATATTAATCGTACATTTTCAATTAGATTAAATAATTATTTTTGTATATAAACATTACTTTATCTTCTGATATACTCAAGTTATATTTTTAATTATTTATAATTATCTGTATTTTGATTTGTTTTGATAATTTATTTTTATTAAACATTAATGGTTGATTTGATTTTACTAGGTCAGTATGACTATTTCGTTTAACTTTTTTCTTTTTTTCGACGAAAGTAATGGTTTTCCGAACTGAATGCATTTAGCCAATAAAGTGAATATTAACTAATTCATTTATTGTTTACTCAAAATTAAAAAGTTTAAACTCTAATAAATGTTCCTATTATAATTATTTATTTAATTAATTAAACTTCTCTACATAAATTTAAACACTTATACTAAATTGATTTAATCTGAGATAATGCTAATTTTGTATAGGTTTTATTTTATCAAGTATATTTTAAAATTACAATTACAGAAAAAAGTATTTTCTGAAAAATTGGCTTTAAATATCAAACGTTGAACAAATAATTTATTTAGTATTCATGATATTTTTAGCTTATATAAGATAATATTAACAGTAGACAAATCTTTTATACCACATTTTATCTATATATACTAATATTGCACAATTCATTTTTTCTTAACTTTAAGTTAAGTAATAGTACTAAACCTTTGTTCGATATTCAGTATTTAATCACGAATTTTTTACTATATAAGGTTAGTGTTATAATTTGAATTGTTACATATATATAAATTTATTGTTTTCATTTACATTTTGTTAAAATAAGGCGTTGAAATTAAAAACACATATATAATTATTAAAGCAAGTACTAATGGGGATTTGTGGACAACTATATATACTACAGTAATTTCAAACTTTAAGTAACTACTTTTATTATTAGTTTTTAACCTTAATTCAAAATAGTTTATATAAATATATTATATATCGTAATAATATAAAGGTTTAAAATTTGAACTTAGGAGTAAAATGGTTTTTTTTATGAATACGGAAATCGAATGTTTATTACATAAATCACTTCACAACATTGGAAACTATTTTCTGCATTCATTAGTTTACATTTTGTAGAATGGATTTTTTTTTTTACAAAATCGAAAACAAAATATTTAAATACGAAAATGTGGGTAGTATACTAAATAGCACATCATCGTTTTTTTCATGGTCTCACCAATAAAGTTAATCGCTTTTGTAAACTTAAATGTAAAAAGTAAATACAATTTTCCGATCGACTGAATTTTGTAAATACGTCTTATCACATATTGAGGTTATCAAACATTTAGATAAGAAAATTATTGCATGCTTAATTTATTTATGATATACGATTGCACGCATTGTATATGCCCGAATTTAAAATACTACGTAAAATGTAAACATAATTAAGTGATTACAAATTGATAGGTACATTAGTCGTTGTGATTGAAGCTGAAAATTTGACAATAATTATGATCAATGGTACTATACTAAAACAGTCATTGTCTAGAATATATATGGATATTTTTACCTAGGTCCCAAAAATATCTGTACAATTTAAAATGTAACATTTAAAGGCACTTTTATTGAGTATATCAAATAAAGAATCAAATAGGGATAAAAGATTTGATAGTTATTATTTGATAGGTCTGATAAAAAAACACATTCGTCAAATAAACATTAATAGATTAGAAAATACAAATATCTTAGTATTTAACCTTCAAAGTAAACACTAAGATCTTTAAAAATGAATAAGACTCTTAAGACGATTGAAATTTATGGTAATTATAGATTTACTTATTACACATAAAAACAAAAAAATATGTTAGTCTATTCATTGCTTTATTCATTAGTTGTTAATTTATTTGTATTCATCGTTTAACTGCAATGTTTATGGTTATAATTTATTGTACCATGTATTTTTGTTTTTACAAATTCAATTTTTTGACTAATATTTAATACATATAACATATAGTTATTTGAATATTTTATTTAAATGCATTTATTTTTAAAACAATAAGTAGGATGGTTTATTTAATTATCTAAGTCATTTTTTTTTAATAATTTACCATCAAAATTATTTCGTTAAATACAATTTAATTAATTAAAATTTTTAAAATTAAATTAAATTAATTATTTAATGAGATTAAAAATTACAATCATTTTATGGTGGTGATATAATTTAATAATCGATAATTATAATAGGTTTTTATAATTCATCAAGTTTGATTTTTTATAACATAGGTCTGAATTAGTGTTTATTTTCTCCAAAATTGCTTGTATGATCTCCAATTTAAACTTTAGCTTAAATAGATTGTTTATTTTGCATAAACAAATTATAGTCTTTTTCTTTCAATTTAAGTGATTTCACCCGGGAAAAAAATACTGGATATCCATAAATATTCATAATCACAGATCTTCAAGAAGCTTTCGATATACATCAATTAAAATATATTAAAAATCAATTGTTTACATAAACTGAAATTTGAATTTAGCCAATATAATTTTAATTCTATTACAATACAGTAATTTCGTCTAATAAATATAACATTTATTTTAGTCTTTTCAATAATTGATGACTTAGATCAAAAAAAGTAAATGGGTATATAATTCATTTTTCAATGATATTTTGTTATTTATTTCAACTTTCAAGATACACTTCAGATTTATTATTCAGTTATTTTAACTTTTATTAATTTTTCATTTTATGTGCTTTTTATACTTCCTAGAAACAGTCATATTATAATCATTATATTTTCATGTTTCTATTTTTGTTTATAATGGTTAAATTTCATACCAACATTAAAACGCACTACACGAGGAACACGTTATATTATTTTATAAGTTTTTAAAGGTATACACTATACGATACATATTACATATGCATAAATAAAATAAATTAGAATTATCAAACAATATATTTTATTAATAATTTAATTTGTCAAGTTAAATTTATAACATAACTTAATCTTGCTCACATATTGTTTTTCTTTTTTTTTTTAAATAACATTTAAATAGGTGTTTTAGTTTACAAATATCCCAATTGCAGTTTAAAATTTTTTACACAATAAATACTATAATTCAAATTTATTTTAAATTAACTAACTCATTTTTAAATTAAGTTTTTATTGTTAGCTTTTAAGCTGTTTTAAATTTTATTTAAATTTTACAGTTAATTCATTAAAAATACAAACAAAATATTAAATAATGTTTTATTGGCAGATATGTGTATTTTAGGGTACAAAACTTTTAGATTTCAGAACAAAACTTGTAATTTACGTATACACTCTTGACTTATATAATGCACACTTTTATCTACACACATATTATTATGCATACAAACATATTGTGTAAGAAAAAAATTGTATTTTTATGCCCAAACTGATAAATGTTTTGTTTTACAACCAAAGTAGTTTTACGATGTTTCTTTAAAATTTAATATTGATTTTTTTCTTTGCTTATTCACTACACTTCGATATTCTCTTGGCTTGCGTGGTGATACCTAACAAAAATATATTACATACACAGGTAGTATTTATGTATATAATAAATAGATTAAAGAGAAATGGATACTGAAAAGTAAATAGAGAGAGTGGAGTTACAAATCAGTGAAAAAGAAAGAATGCGTGTGACTTTGAAGAGAAAGAAAGAGAGAGAGAGAGAGAGAGAGAGAGAGAGCTGCGAAGATTCTCTTCTTTTGTTTACCTGCGCAAGAGGTTCGCCGAATAATATATATAAAAACGAAATAAATCGCAAAACGACCGAATAAAAATGTTCGGCTGCCCGAAAGTGAGATAAGCAGAGGATATTATTGCCGATAAACAGTGCCCCACGGGAACCCAGAGTTAAATGGGCTAAACCATAATCTCATCTTCACGGTAATCCGGACCTTTTGCCGGCGGAGCGGACGATCAGATTTCGCGAACAACGTTCCACGCGATTTCTCCCACCCTTTGGAAATACCCTCCCACCATCACTTATTCTATAACGGTTTTCTCCGCTACACCACCGCTAATCGCCACTATCCATGTCCACGCCTCAACCATAATACCATATACGTTACGCGTATGTCCTTGTCCCCGGCAGGAAACGAGGTTCCGTCGTCTACAAAAATGGTCGTAAAATATTTTATTTTCTACTATTATTGGAGGTAATGCTATGACGTACCTATGTGTATACTGTTTATTGTTTTGAAATATATTTTATATGCACGACTAATGGTTGTTATTAAAAATCCACAGAATTGTCTATAACCAAAATTGGTTGTATATTGAAGTCCCCAAAATAGTCGGCGACATCTTCACCCTTATCTTACGCAAGGTGTCCGATGCGACGACTTATAATTACTACCTGCAGCACTTCAAAAAATACCTCATATTTTGCAATTCCTTAATAAACGTCTTACAATAATAGCAAGATAGACGGATTAATAAATCCTCCAATGTGTAGCTGTTCCTTTTGTTAACGTTGTCGTCTAGTTTCAAAGTGTTTCGATGCATATTCGAACGAAGCTCAGATTTGTTTTGAGATGTCTATAATAATACATGCTGTGGTGTTCTAATAATAATATATGCACGATATTATGACGTATGTCACAAGGTTTTCTCAGAATTTTCGTTTTATATACACAAGTATTCATCAATGGAACTGATCATTAAACGATTGAACAAAATATTATATTATATTTTTTGTACTTAACAACTATTATGCGATGTCACTTCATTTATTTTTAGCTATAATTTGATAAATAAAAATGTTACATTTTATATTTCATTCAAATAATATAGCACCTGGCGTAGTATATTATTGTTATAAACATGATAATGATTGTGTTCAAATAACAAATATATAATACACTTACTGGAATATTTTTATATGTGTTACTAAAATGTTTTTTTCCAGAACATAATTAAAATCAAAATTCATCTTTTACAATTTAGTTAAAACTTAAAAATAAACTAAAAAACATAACATACTTGACTTTGTTGGCAAAATAGTAATTATTTTTAAATAATCTTAAAAATAAATGATTATGTTTAATTATTCAATCAAAATTAAATAATATATTGACATAAATTAAATTTTTTAAACTAAATTATTTTATATTATATTATGTCATCTGTCATAAACTCACTATATTACATTATTATGATATTTTTTTTTTGTTTCAGGTTTGTTGATTATTGTTCAAACAAATTCTAGTATTAAATTATTACATTGATTGTAAGTATGTTGATTATTATTATCATATGTATTTTTAAATTCTACGAGCAGAAAAATAAAATATTTTCTTGCATTTTTTATTACTTTTAAGAGTTCTAATTTTTTAGAGATATTGGATATAATGGATGTATATAATATTATCGTATTTAATAATTAAATAAATAGTATTCTATACACTAGATAAACATAAACTAACATTAGATTTTAATAGAGTAAAATAACATTTCAGTTTATTTAGTTTTATTAGAACTGACAGTGTAATCAATATTCTCGCTGTTTATGTATTTAGTAAGTTGACATAAATCGATGGTTATTAAAAAGCATGAACAAAAAAAGTTCACAATATTCCATAAAAATTTAATGCTATTTAGAAACAGTTTCTAAATTAATTCCCTATGGGGGAGTATGGTGGACTAGAAAATCGGAATAGGTGTATATGTTATTGTTTTGACGTCCATCTTTGTTAGACTAAAATAATATAACTACTTTATTTAACTTTATATCCTTTTTTAAGGATTGTGGACGTAATATATCGCATTATATTATTTCGGCATTAAAATATTCATCCTTAAATGTTTCATTGTACTTGCGATAATATATATTATACCAATTTTTTAAATGTTAGTACTGCAAATATATTAAATAGGGTCAATAATAAACAATGGCTATAAATGCCTGTACTTTAATATTTCACAATATTTATTAATTATTAAAACTTCTGAATAATTTAACTGATAATGCTCGTATTCTAGATGGCTCAACCTAAAAGAATTTTAAACATTTAAATTAAATCGTAAATTGAATACTCATCAATCGTTTCGGAAGAATATTGCGGTTATCATGTTCCTCCTATAGTTTGGCATTTAAAAAACAATTGACGAATTCTTATGCAAACTATATTTTAATAAAAATGTACTAGCGATGCATCAAAAACTGTTTATAATAAGTAATAACAAATGGTTTTACTGTTTTAGCGTTATTGAAAATTTACTTTTGAAAATAATTGTTATTTCTGAATTATATTTTTCGTAAAATTAATAAAAATAAACACAAGTAACTAACAAACTTAATTATTGGCTCCATATTGCTGAAGATATTATGTTCTGTTATTTGAATAATCTCTCATTATCTATTGAAAGAAATTACAATTTATTAACTGTAATTTCTTTCATCACATTTAATTCATCGACGGAAGACAGGCCATTTAAAATGATATGAGTAATTTAATTTTGTTTTCATTAGTTAATTATTTATTTTTGTATAAAGAATCCAAAACGATTAAAGTAATAAAAAATAAAATTAATTTGATTGAACCTTTTTAAACTATTGTATCCATTATTAAATATTGATAACTATATCGTATAGTTTGCATACATAAATTATTTTAAATATTGAAAACATTTAAAAAACAATTTTTGCTTACGATTTTAATTTATTTCAATATAATAAAAAAAAAATATTTTTCGTACGGATTTCAAACTTTTTATCACTACGTAAATAATATTTTCCATACTCAATGAATACAATTTTTTTTTCAAAATATTTAAACAAATTTTAAGTATTTTTTTTTTTTATCACAAACCCATTCAGTATTCATATTCTTCATATGATACATCCGTATTGACTTATAACTCACAAATTAATAATAATTATGAATTATGTAATACTATAATAATAGTGACCTACTCAATTACGAAATACACTTGATATATAATATACAGCAAACCGACTTTCTAAGTTTTTTTTTTAAATTACCTTAGATAGTGTTTGGAAATAGTAGGTATCCTATACCTACGTTATTAGTCATTTTATTATTTTTGTTGGTGTAGGTGCCTTATAAATTTATATACATAGTATCAGCATATAGAAATAGCATAACTGTGTTGTACAAGAACATTGTTTTGGAAAATATTTTACTTAATTTATAGTGGTATTTTTAGCAGTTTTTATTTTATACTATGTCTTATCTCAAGAATGTTGTTTCTAAATGATGATAGGGTTTTGAAAATTTAAAAAAACAAAGGCACGCACAAGGTATACACAGCTAATTTTCTACGGAAAGCTTAACGTACAACGATTTAAGTGTGTGCCGAAAGGCATAATAATTAATTTTTCATAAAAAAAACTTACATCACACTTATAAACAATCCATAGAGAACATAAAGAGAACGGTCGGGTCGAGACGCTGCAGGATGAATAGAATTATTTACATTTTCCTTGTGATAGAAAATAATAAAAAGACAGTAGAAACGAGATTTTTTGTTTTTGTTTAGTTGTGAAACAAAATTATTAGGGAGTTTTTGCACAACGCCGGTTAAATATTAAGGTAAAAATAATGTTCGGCTAAATTATGGTTATTATAATACAAATAACTTCAATTTTTGCATTACCGGTGACAGATTTTATTTTCTTATCAATTAAATTTAATAACCAATTGTGATAAATCGACTACGAATACGTGTTTAATGTATATATTAAATTATTAAAAATAACTGATTATGATTTTCAAATAACTGTACCATTTTTTGGAGCTCATGCGCACAGACATATTTCGGTAAAGATCGTTAACGAGTTTATACGTTAATTTAACTAGTGTTGTACAAAAATTATCTATTAACTGTGAATACGGAATAATAAATGACATGGCCCTGGCTGAAAAATTTAAGGGGAAGTACAATTTCAGGACTGACATAATAATAATACTACTAATAAAAAAAATTATTATTGGGTAGTTATCATTTTTATTAACAATACCAAGTGATGAGTAGTCTAACGCTATACTTAAATTAATGTACTTTCTGATCATTAAAAATAATCATCAAGATTTGTATCCATATGTAAAAATTTCGTTTTTAAAAATGCCTTATTTCTAACTGTTCTGTAGAGAGGTCTTTATTGTCTTCGAAAGAATTAAGACTTACTTGAGATTAAGGACTACTGACGAAAGGCTGAATTCTTTAAGTGGTTTTAATCATAAAGTCAGATTTACCAAAGAAATTAAATGACGATGATAAAATTGATACACTTTTCGACAACATTTTTTTTTCAATTTTCTTTATTTAAATTTAGCTATTACATTATAATAAATGTATTACACTTGTGAGTATCAGTGTAAGTATATACTTTTTATGTATATTTAGTATGTTTTTAGATTTTGAATACAGTGAAAAATTGGTTTCAACTTTCAATTTTCACAATGTTGTGTTGGGGGGGGGGAGGGATATCAATTTTTTCTTCCTGGGGTGTAGAATATTTAAATATTTAGTGAATCATTACGTTTTTTTTTATTTTATTGATGTTATTACATTCTTGGACGATTAAATCGTTCAACTTTAAATTCTTAAGAACTTTGTCTTTGACATGTTTTATTATGTTCAATACTCTTATAGTTCTGCTTTACTTTCGCTTCAGTGTTGATAGTTTCCAAACCAATTATGGAAGTATTATTAATTAGTAAAACATTTTCTACTCGAACGTAAATAACCAATTGTAATATTATATATTATATGTCTAAAAAATAGATATTCGTATATATCTAATCACATCATATCTTACAAACGTAATCTATATTTATCAAATACAATATAAGAATATTATGAATTTAGAACATTATAATATGATGAGTTGGTAATTTTTTTTCTTTTAAAGAATTATTTTTAATACATCATAATACTATGATTTTATTCCTTAACAATTCACATTATTTATGTCATACATATCTACATTGCTTTTAATAAAAAAATTAATTTTTGTTGACTGATAATTTTTAAAAAAAAATTGAATAATAATATGCCATGATGTAGGGATGGCATTAAATACGATTATTTACAATTATAATATTATATAGTTCAATTAATATAATTGTACGAGTTTATTAAAAATTTAAAACTGTCTGAGATTAGATTCTAATTTTCTTAAAATTTGGATTAGTATATACCCAGTAGTGTGAATAATGAATTATACTGTGATACTATGTTTATGGTCAATTTATGTGAAAAGCAAATATAAGGGGTTTGAATAATAAATTAACAGACCACCGAGAAAATACAGGTCAACCATAAATAATAATATGATGTTCCAAATATAATTTAACTAGTAGCATATTATAATGATATAATAAAAAAATGCGCGTTGGCTAGTTATACTAATATAATATTTAATTATAATAATTTTTGACCTAGTAAAAAAAGCAATAATTAAAATATATATTTATTTAAAAATTAATTGTTTGACTCATAATTGTCTTTTTTATTTCTCTTAATATATTATAAAAACAAGTTAAAACATAGTCATAACACATATAGAGGTAGTAATAATTATGAATTTAAAAATGTATATTTTACAATAATTATTGTAGTTTAAACTCATTGAGAAATATTGTAAAAAAATAATTTCAATAACTTGCTTGCTTTAATGATAATTGATGAATGTAATAATCATACTATTGTTATTATCTCAGACATCTTATTCTTGAATTTATTAGTAGATGTTTCATTAAATTATATATTTACATAATATATGGTTCAGCAGATATGTAGAACGTTATTTTCTCTCTCCCACCCTCACTTTATTCTCCCATTATCTCTCATATCGTATTTTGTGGTCTATGAATGTTTTTGAGGTCCAAAGGACACATTATAATAACTTTGCATTTTGTATGGTCGTGTTAAAACATTATAGAGATGAAGTATTATAATATTATGTCACGTACTAAAAGATGTACGTCTTAGAAAATTGAGATTGCACATTTGCACCTTGAATATTATTAAATAAAATATTTAATTTATGTAAATAATTAATATTTTAAAATACTTCAATTGTTAAATGTTTTAAAATTAAAGAATAGTTAAAACTAAATAATAATTAGGTACTATTAACTAAATTAATTATTACTAGTTAACAAGTATCGTTTAATATTTACTAATAATATAATTTATATTTATTTTGTGAAAGAAAATAATAATAATAACGACAATATTATATAGTGAAGAACTTGCTCTCGAACATATTATAACGAATTCTCATTATAAATGAATATTTTATTTTAATAATTCAATTCATTTTCAGATTTACTTGTTGAATAACAAAAATTAAATTAAAAAAAGTTTTTATTAACTGTTCTGCAACTCTTTTTTAAAAAATCAATTGTTTTTGTCAACTATTTTAATATGGTGATTTTTTAGATTCTGAGTGGAGCGATGAATGTATTGATTTTACAATGATGTGTGCTTTTTTAATTTTTTCAAATTATTTATGTCTATGTACACGAAAAAAGCCGAAAAAATGCTTAGACTAGGGGTTAGGTTAAGATCTAGTTGGCTTATTGAGAGGTAAGTATTCTGAAAATTTTTAGTTTTTAGTTTTCAAAAGCGTCGAGAAAAATTAAAAAATTAAGAAAAAACGGGAATTTTTGCACAAAGTAAAAAAGTTTTACTAATTTTTCAACAAAATCTATTTTGTTTTTGTGTAGTGACTTAAAAACAAATAAACATTAATACTTTAAATTTTTACAATATGTCCATATGATAATTTTTCATACAAGATACAATTTTCAAAATATTTTGACTCTTTTTGAGCTATTGTTAGTCACTTGAATTTTTAATTTTTAGTTTTTTTTCTACGCATATAATTTATATAATATTTGATAGTAGTTTATATTAAAGTATTTATTTATATGAGAACGCTTACCTACACTAAAAAAAATAAAATAAATGCAATATTTTATAATTGTATTGGCTTATAAACCCGTTAATGATACCAAAAAAAAGTTTATAAAATTAAAAATAGGTTGTACCTACTTTAAATTAATTTACAAAAAAATAACTACCTAGATGAGGTGTAATGATTTCAATTACAATGTTTTTGTTATAATTTTAAATACATGCATATTTTTATATACTTAGGCAATATATTAAAACACTATTGAGTTTAGATAAATTTAAATGGCTTGATTTATGCATAAGACTGTGCAAGACAGTCAAATAGACAGTTTGGTTGTAAAATACATAATATAGTGTATATTATGACGTATAGTTGTCGAGGCCAAAAATTGTATACCTACTTTGCTTTCTATATTAATAAAGTATTTTATGCACTGTTGGTTAGAATCGTTTATATCGTACTAAAAATAATAGTACAAGTATATTATACTAAAAATGTGGTGATTCATCAAGCATGCTCACCCTAATTTTTCCTTTAAAAATAAATTTATTCAAATTCCGATTCTTGAAATTGTTTAAATATATCTATTAAAAGAACATTTTATTTTCAAATTCTTCAAAATGTTTTATTTTTTGAGAAATTTTTTAATTTGTTATAAACTACTGTTAAAATGAGAAATCTTATATTTACTGTTAATTAGTGAATAGCTTTTTTTATTTATACTTGTTTTGAAAATTATGATGTGTCTAATTCAGAGTACTTAAATAAATGTACTTGTTCAAATACATTTTCAAAATCATTTTCAGAAAAATTATCATCTAAAAAATGTATTAAAAGAAATGTGATGTTTGCAAAATAGAAGTTTGTATCTTCACAGGACATTCTTTAAGTAGTACAAAAAAAATCTAAAGAATTTGAAAGTATGATTGTTAAACATATTTAAAAATTCCAAAAATCAGATTTAGCGTTATTAAAGAAAAAAATGGGTTGAACAGCTTGATGAATCCTTTTGTATATACTCAACGCTAAGTTATATACTTATATATTATATAAAGGATTTAATTTTCCACTTATATCATCATGCCAAAGTAATACTGTAATGAAATTAGATTTCCTCGCAGGATAGATTTTTTACGCTCCTTGTGTGGTTTGTGTTTTTATCTATTCAAATTCTCTGTTTGAACACCTATACGTATTAAAATCCTTTAAATCTTCGCGTATTTGAGCAAATCTAGAGTAAATATGGGTCAAAATCGTCGTCTATAAGATATATATTTGAAAATGACGTAAGCCTTCTGGCTTACTATAAATTGAGACTTATAGAGTTTGCACAAAATACCATCGTCAATAATATTTCTCAAAAACTAAATGGTATGCAGTAGAAACCTCGTAGGCCGTTGACCGCTATATTATATAATACGTACCTAGGTAGGTACTATACGTACCTAGTTACCATTTATTGGTGGTAGTGCGGTTGAAATAGTTGACATACCTGAACCATAAACGGGTTATTACTTAAGTCATCATCGTTCTCAAACAGTCTGTCACCGTCAGGTATGTCTGAGTGAATTCTTCAAATAATACCACGAGACCAAACGTTATGAATAAAGTATAAAATAGCCGAGGAATTGCTAAAATATTACAGGTGTTCTTGGAATTCATACATCTACCCTCGAATACCTTTATTATTTTATTATTGGACGTTGTCTTGGACATTTGATGTTATTTTAAAAGATTTAATGTATTTTCATAGAAGTTTGTAATATGTGTCCTATTTTATTATGATTTTTTTATTATTGAGATATCACATTTCACATAGTATAAAGCTTATAAAGTCTAACTACCAATGTGGTTATTATATTATATTATACATACAATTTAAGAATCCATATTTATTTTAGGTAGCGAACAAGTTACTTGCTTTACAGTTTAATAACCATTATCATAATTAAAAAAAAAATTATAAGTTTGAAAATCAAATTATCATAAACTTTTAATTTTTCAACGTTAATAAAATTATTTTTTATTATTTGAACTGAAAAACACTTCTGTTTGTTATCGTTAAAGAATAACTTATTTTATTTTAATACATTACTCTATGTTTAAGAAAGTAGGTGTAGAAAAATACCTAGTAAATGCATATCTAAAGAAAAATTATTATATTTACTTGAATTACCGAAGAAACAAAATATAATAGGAAAAAAATTTATTTTATAGTTTTATTATCACTAATTGTATTTAATAAATGATTTCTCTTATTTTATTATTTTAAGTTAAGTATCTATAATTTATTTTCTTTTATTTACATGAAAAACTTAATGAGTTTTAAATATATAAAATAATTTTTTGAATTTCACACGCTTACATTTTTATCGTTGAATTAAAATGTCATAACGACTATATACTTTTCTCATATATGATAATATCACTACAAACTACAGTTACAATTAAGTGAGTTTCATGTTGGTGGCTTACTACAAAAGTGTTATAGAATGCGGTGTGTAGTAATTAGTTATACACATAAAAAAAAGTTGATTCGATATTATTTTAAAAAGAAAATGTATTTTATATTTTAGAAATGTATGGTATAAATTTTATCCTTTAGAAATTAAATTGTTATTATCATATGTTTCACTTACTTGAAGGCTGAAATGTTAGATCACTCGTTATAGTGTTCATATAATATTGAGTATTGAGATAAGTATGCACCATAAATTATATAGAAAATGTGAGTAGTTAATCTGTTATTAAAACATTTCTGTTTGTAGTTTTTTTTTTACAAAGTAGTAAATTTTGTCGGTGCAGTCTTTTATTTTATGAAATATATCAGTTAAAATAGTTAAGTAGTTTTAAATATATGTGAACAAACAGTTTTTTTTTATTTATTATTGCAATAATATTTGTTGATTCCAATAAATTATTGATATTTTTTTAAAGTATACAAATCTATATCACATTATTAACTTGTTTTTAATTTTTCGGCAAATCTTAAACATTCTATACAATTGTACTAAACAACTGTAATATGATATGCATTTATATATTTTAATTAACTAAACATACCATACACTTTATATTTTTATTAACTGACTAAAACATTATTTTTATTTTATAAACCTTTAGGTATTTTTTCTTTTATTTTACATTTAAATATATTTCAATATAAAGCTTTTAGAAGATTTTATCCTTTTAAGCGCACTGAACTGTAATGGGTCCATAAACAAATTTACTTTCGTCATTCTTTGAAAAAGCATCGAAACTAACTTTTGGCTTTTGTCGGGGGATTGTCACATTGCAATGTGATGTCATGCACAAAATACTGTTTTACTTCCTGCAAAATATTTTTTTCAGATGCAAAAAAATATATCTAAATTTAAATTTATATTTTAACGAATAGACTTTATAATTTTTTTTCATTTTTTGAATAAGTACAACACTTTTAACAATTAGCATTAAATAATTATTTGTTAGGCTGTCACAATCGTTACCTAAATATATCGTAATGGTTTTAGTTCATCAAGATATTAAGGAATGTCTTAATTTACGTGACTACAAGATTTTATATTATTTTTGTATTGTATTGCACTTACAACTAAGTTTCCTGGAGTTAAGAAACAAAACTATGACTTATGGTAACGAGTGTAGAAATTTCAAGATGTTATTTAATTTTTTTCGATAGTTTTATTTATTATAACTGTACTATTTTGATTTCGTAAAAATCAGTGATTGACATTAGTAATCAAGTACCTATGTAATTTGTAACATTTTATACAGTAACGACTTTTATTCATAAATATCTGTAATATTTGTTAAAAAAATTGTGATATTAGAGATCGATACAGAAATTTTTCGGTCTTTGGTTATTATGCACTGTTATTGTTATTGTATATTAATTTCAATATATTATTGGACATTTTATGTTAATCAATCACACATATCTTATTATATATATATATATATATATAATACATAAAACGTAAAAAAGATGGACAAATGTAATATAGGTGTTGTATGTAGTAGTTTGATGGTTTATTGTATTGGTCTAAAAACAGCAGTAACGAGTGTAACGAGTAAATATAAATACAGAATTAAATTAATTAATCTATACAAAATCTGAATTTCTATAGAACTGCATGATATTATTATTCGCGTGTAGATATAAGGTTCAAATAGTGCATTACTATGTGGTTTTTTATCACTAGTATCTTGTATAAATATTGAAAATGTTGTTCTATCTATTTGTATGGACAATATTTCAAATAAAAATGCACTAAAATTTTCACCATGCAAATGTAATTTTACTGAATGCTATAATTTGTGTATATACCAGAGAGGTTTTAAAATTTTATAATCCATAGGTAGAATTAGAATGCAGCAAGTAGGTCACTCCTCTATAGTCACCCTCTTTTTCGACGGTATGAAAATTTTCCTATACTTTTACATTAATATACACGAACATAAATGTTAACGCAGGGGGCGTTTTTTGTCAGTTACCACGTGTTAAGCTGAGACTTAAGCATTATGTCTGTAGAAGTTTGTGTTTAATAAAGTAGGGTACTTAGATACGAAACGTGTTTCATATGAGCCCATAGTTAGTTTGTGTGTTTAATTTACAAGTTTAATTAAAAATTTGCTAAAACTTGGTTTTGTTTATGTTGATTTCTAAACTGTGATTTGAACCCACCTCGCTATCTAAGTTAAACATGACAAATTTCATTATTCTTATATATTATATATTGGATCATTACGTATTCATAAATTTGTAAAAGTTGGAATATAAGCTTAGTACACGAAAGGAATAGGCGATTTTCTAATTGATTTATTTAACCTGATAGATTTATAAGTATAATTTATTATGTTGATTGTTTTTAATTTTATGTTGTAAACTTGTTTTTTTTTTCTGAAATTTGTCTATGTTTCAAATATTTTCTCGACTTCAGTTATGTGATTTTAAATAAATAATAAATTATTTAGCGCAAAAGTATCGTAAAAAGTTATTTCTCTAAAGCAAGTAATTGGTAAAGACTGCAGTTAGAGTATATTCTAAAATTTTAAAATCAAGTCTCATCCACTAAATTTGAGAAGTAGTTTAATTAAATTAAATATTTTCATTGCAATAACGGTTTTATACTTGTGTTTTTTATGAAAATGTATATAAGACATTCTAAATACAACTAATAATCTTGTTTGAAAAAATATTTAATATCATTAACAAATTTATAATTATAATTTTATTAAAAATAAATATTTTACATAATTTACGAAATAATTTAAATTATTTTTCCATTGGAAAAGAACAATAAAGATAAAAATGTATGTTTGTATGAAAAACTTAGGAGGATGTCAACGTAATAATTATTATAGAGTTAAATATTTAGGAAAATTTAACATAATTTTAGGATAAGTTAAAACATAAATGTATATAAATTTTATTTTAAAGAAATTTACAACAATCTCATTTTTTTATTATTATTAGTTGATAAGTAATTATGAACTGATATCAAAATAAATCGATAAAATCTTGATATTCAGCTTCATCAAAATAATTTATAGAGAGAACACCTGTTACAAAATTCCAAACTAAGGTTTAACTAATCGATTTTTGGTTTTGATTTGGGTTTTAACTTCTAGAACAATAGATAATAATTAAAGTAAATAATTTATTTCTTTTTAATAAAAGAGTTATAACATTTAAAAAATTGAATATTTTAATATTTACAACTCTTAGGCAAAATTGTTTTAATTTATTGTTATAATAATTGGTAATTTTATATTGAATGGTACTTTCTAGTTTTCAATTCAAATTTTCATTTTTTTGATGTTCAAAAGTGAGTGTGCAGATATCCTTTTAAATTTTAAGACTAGGCAACTAGATGTAGAATTAGGGTAACATTATTACTTAGTTTATTACAGATAATTTGAATAAATATTGTGTTTAACGCTTATACCATTTTTACGAAAATATCGCACATAATTTAATGAAACTAATTATACAAAAGATTATTTAAAATATTTAAACAATAATGATAATTATTCCAGTTAATATATTAGCCATTTAGATGTTATGGTCCCTTTAACGTACATTATCATGTCAAAAAAAAAAAAAAAAAAAAATAAAAAACACCGTTTAACTAACTCGAATAATAATAATGTGTGATAAAAGGATTTGAACACAAGAAATAACCAAAATATCTGTTATACTGTTATCTGTTAAGTATCGGTAACGACTTGATAAAATATTATGATGGTTGCACAAAATTATATCAACCGATATATATTTTCACTTAGCGTGTAAGAACTTAATGCACAAATTACTTGAAAATCTTTAACTAATGTGTAATGAATAATACTCGTAACTCATAAGTACTGTCATTATAATATTGTTGAAAGTATTTTTATTATGGTTTTGTTTAATTACGCATTGGGTGTCTAATATAATATTATATTCTACCGATATATTAAATATAATTATTTGTTTAATTGTGTAAGTAATATTAAATATTTTAAGTTCCTAATTAAATTTAGAATTTATTTTTAAATATTAAATTTTTCTTTTGAGGTATAAAATCATAGCGAATTTACTTTAATAATACTACATGAATATAAGTTATTTTTATATTAGAAAGTAATGAAGCAAAAATTTCTATTCTATTTTACTTGACGGCGCACTTGAACTTTTAATACATTTTAACCTCATACGGCCAACACAGGCTTCACAAGCAGCATAATATGACAAAAATTACGACACACATGAAAAATTTATTTCACGGCACAGCGGTTAGGAATTCCTAAAATAGGGGTATCTAAATCGTAAGGTTAACGTTAATTTAGTTTTATAGTAATAAAATTAAAAGTTAAAAGCAGATATACAATAATATTAGTGACGGCTGTAATTAGTTGTATAAGTTATTTCAATTGGTACCTACCTACCCAAGAATGTGTGATATATAGAAAAAATCTAAGATATATTTTTTTTTCTTTTCATTTATAATATTTAGTACATTATTATGCTTGTATAGGTGTAGGTATTTTGAATATAAAACCGACTAAATTCAGTGCAAATTGAAAATCTCGATTGGGGCTTTTAACTGTTGTATATACTTCAAGCACATTTGACGGCAATTTAATTTTCTTTTCACAAACACACTTGCCAACAAACTTATTCGGTCTCTATTACGTGCATTTACAGTTTGTTCTTATCTATGGCGCGGCACGGAAACCACCCTCGGTGTGGTGGATACAGCGAGCATAAAACACATTGACACGGTAGGCGAATTCTCCCTTACGACCGGGTCAGGTCGGATAAGACGAATAAATAAACAACAATTGCCCGGGTTCCTGTGCCAGAAACCTTGTGTACTATTATTATATACACTCGAACAGTACCCCACATACAGCATAATAGTACCTTCTTGCACACACACACATATGCATATAGGTATATACATTCGGAGTTTGTGATAGGCAAATATTTGGAGTGCCACACACTCTTATTTTCTTCTCCCACTATGCGCATACCCGCTAAATTCGTGTACACACGTGAGCGCGCGCGCGCACACACACACACGCACGCACGCACGCGCACACGCGCGCGCACATATAGTATGTATATGTGCCCTAGGATTATTCTTTCAGCACCATGTATAATTCCAGACAATACGTTCTTCGTAGAAAACCTATTCCTTTTCAATTTCATATTCAAATATTGCCACAAATATTGGTTTGTATAAAAGATGATCTTAAGATATTTCTTATTTAAACGACGAGGAATCAACGTAGGTGGGTGATCTAGACATCAGTCGCCGTAGTGTTGTAGGTACTCGTTCACTGCTTCATTTGTTTTTAATATTATTGTTAAAATATTTTCTCTAGTACAAAATAAAAGTATACAAAGTAAGGTATACGCACGCATTTGCACTTCGTTGAACATTAGACTGCAGCACTCGTTCATACTATTATTTTCAGGTTTATTTGCCTTTAATTTTTGATCTTCGTTGATTAGTGTGTAGTTATACTTAACTGAATTATTTTAAATACTCGTGTACAATGTTATTAAGATATTTTTTAACTTTTTATTTAGATACTGCGCTGTGCAAATAGTATGTGTAAATCCTTTTAAAAATTTATTTACGTATATATTTTGTATGCAATGTTTTACTAAACTTACAGGTTTATAACTAAAGTTTACATATTTTTGCGCTCGAAATACAAAACATAATATTAGCTCTCTTAAAACTAATCTCAAGAAAATGTTCAATATAAATATATTTTGATATGAAAAATGTATTATATTTACTGTTATTGTAAGAAAACTATGATTGTGATTTTAAGTAGTTTATAACTTAGTTGAAACCTGTAAAATTATTTTACATATAAAATATTTATATACTAATTTGCCTTTTACTTAAATAAATATAAATTGGAATTTTAAAAACTATCTTAATTAAAAGTAAAAAAAAAATATATTTCAAAATTTCACTTCATTGTTTAGAAGGAGCAGAAGACTACTATAAGTCAGTAAAGCAACAAAATTATGTTTATAATATTACTTAAATGGTAAAAAAAAAAGGTTTATGGACAAAGTTTTTATAAATGAATTGTTACTTTAGTAGAAATAAAATTACTTTTAGGTTAATGCTAAAAGATTTTGAAAAGTTTAATTTTGTAGAAAAAATTATCACCTTAATATATTATTTTAGCTAAACCAAAGTATGAAGTAAAATATATGTATAACTATTTAAAACTATGATAATTGTATATTAGGAAAACCAAAACATACCTTTTTAAACAAATTTTATTTTGTATCACACATTTTATTTGTCAAAAAAATTGGGAACAGTCAGTAACACACATAGGAAACTAAATAAAGAATAATATTATATATTTGAAATATGTAAGTTAATTTTTATCAGTAAATTTCATATTATATAAAACATTTTATCAAAAATATACATGACTAATACCTCATGGATTAAAAGTCGTGGAATGACTTTTATTACATTACTTCAACTGATTTATTATTGTTATTGAAGGTAGCAGGTAATATTTTTATAGTCACTAATCATACATTTGTTATTACTTTTTGGAAAATGTATTTTACACAAAATTACAAACAAATATTTTTTTGCTATTTATCCATTTTAATATCAAAATAATCGTATGCGTAGTGTAATTCATTATTTTAATTTGAATTTTAATTAGACTTTAGAAGTTATAAATCAAGTCACTTATAAATGTCAGTTTATATTACGTAGACATCTTGTAGAAAATGTGCTTACGTTGCTTTACTGTTACCTAATTAATTCTTGTGCTACACTTCGCATATAGATATATCGATCAATGTCCTTTCTTCATGACAAAATGTGGAAGTCGTTGAATTGAAAACAAATGATTTTAAGTATAAATTATTTATCGACTGTCTACACCCTATCTGGATTAAACCCAACTTCGTAACGTATATATATAAACAATATACGATGGTACTATTATATAGGTCAACGGCTGGTTCGGGACCAATGAATGGTAAATTAGCTGACCACTACCACTGCCCATCTAGTATATTTACTATTTGTTCCTCATAAATCCCAGATGACCTGACACCCGGCTAAACACAACCTTTTCTTTGTTTTACCCTGCACTGTACATTCAGACTAGATTTACACGAGAAATATAATACATTAGATGTGAGATTCTTGAACTTGAACTGGTTTTGATTGTATATCCACTGATTTGATATATTTAATCAAATATTTAAATACGAATACACGCATATTAGTAAATTATAAAGTATTATATTACAATATAAAATACTTGAGATTGTTTGAAAAAAAATTATAAATTATGTAATTCAGTTGATTAAAAATGAAATAGTATTCAGACATATTTAGCCAATAAAAATAATATTATAATAAAGATATAAAAATTAAAAATACATTTTAATATATTTTTTTATTTAATTAAAAAAATTTCTTTTTATTTTGACATACGGAAAGCCTTACTCAAAATGGTATTTTCCGATGATTTAAATTGGTATGAAGTTTTAATACAATATCCCCTCTTTCTCTAAGTGACAGTAAAATTATAGTTCCTCAACACTCAGTTTATGTTTATTGTTGTACTTGCATTATCTTTATTGTATTATGTTCTGTTAATCCGATATTTTTATGTTAGAAAGTATACTATATAGAAGCCATTTTCGATGACGACACTCAAATAGTTCTTATTGTTATTTTTTTCTCTAGTCTGTAAGATACAATTTCATTCTTAATTACTATTTGAACAAATCCTGCTAGAGACCATTGAAAAATTGAATTCCTCTCTCGTATAGACGTTTGGAATAGATCATGTGACAACACGAACGTGACTTTTCAAGAATTCGAGCACTTAAGCCTCGTAAGCTATTGTTGGGGCCACCACAAGAGGATTTGAGTTGTATTTTTGAAGAACTGCAGCCTACATCAAAAAGACAATACCGGCAACGGAGGGACACCTATTTTGCTTTTGTGGCATTAATATAATAATTTGTTAATTATAACGATCTCAGTAGTCGTCGTTGTTTACCCGGACGTGGACGTAGTCACCGAACCTCGAAGAGAAATACCCAGGTCGACAAATCCGGTCGAAACAAAACATTATTCGTAGGTTCCGACACAGGATATAAATATAATATAATACAATTGCGGTGCACTATGAGATAGTAGTGATGGCGTAAACTGTTGCTAGTTGTTGTAATGCTCGCTTATAATGTTTATGGATAATATGTGTTGTTACGAGTAGGAGGCAAATGCGAAACAGCAGGACTTAAGGTTTATATGGGTGACAATGACGATGTTTCCCGCTCGACGGCTGTGCTTTGCGACGCTGCTTCCATAACTTTCCGCCGCCATTAGGTCTCCCTCACGATAATTGTACACGCATTATATAAATATCAAATATATTATATTATTATTATACGGTTTTCGTCGACGTGGGAAATCCGGCGTGACAAAGTACAACGATGACGGAGATTCCGCTACTAGAGAAACGGTGAAGGTGACAGTGCACACTATTAAAACATTGTCTTGAAATGCCGAAAACCGAGTCCTAGAATAAGCGGGAGGAGGTACGTGCAGTTTAAATATTACTTTGCTTTGGTGTGAAATTTCAACGTGGGCGTCGTGGCATTATTGTATTGTGTATTATTTATAAAATAAATGGGAAGTGGTCGCGAAAAACGACCTCGTTCCCTATCTTTTTATATACTGCAGTTAATCCGACACTGAAATTGCAGGCCAAACGCACCTGCACGCCGCACCTGGAAAGGTGTCCACAGGGAGACGCGTAGGGGCATATAATATATTGTGTGTGAGTATGTGTGTTTGTATACACTTAATAAAGAATTGGTTTGAAAGTCGGTTCCATGGTTGCCAATGGAAGCAGCTGTATTGGATTTTCGTTTTGTTGTTTTTATACTAATTTGAACACACAAACTTTTATATGATTTTTCTGTAAGGTTCAATTCCCGGCCAGAACTTTCCATTACTTCACCGTTGTTTAAAGGACGTTGAGTGTGCCACATCCAACCACCGGTTAGACTTTGTGTTATTAGCTGTTGGTTAGCGACGTTCACGTTTTTTCTCTTTATTATTTATCTCACTGTGAAAAAAACTGAAAGATTACGTCTTATTTTGAGTCGAGTCCATAAATGTTAGGGTATGGCTATATCGCAGGTTTGATCTTAATAATTTACGACGCCGATAACAAATTCAGTCTTTCCTGAATAATTTTAAAATTTAATTTAATTTACCTATAATATATTTACTGAGAATGTTTTACAATATTATATTAACAATCGTTAAATACATCATTAATGTTGATCGTACATTGCTTAAAATGTATAATTAAATACCATTATAGCTATGCTATTGCTATCGCCTCTTAAGAATGTTCATCACGCCATGAGTATGATAATACAATCAATGAAATGCAAATACCAAGACTAAATTAATCTAACCATAGCTTGAATCTCAAAATCCTCTCCATTCAAATATGACTTAGTACTTTCGCTATCACTATATTTACGACATTATATTACCAATAATATTACTCGACTGTGATATATAGAAATCAGAGTGCTAATCCTATAACCATAGTCAATGTTGTCTTGGGTCTAAGAATTATAAATGTATTATGACTTTAATTATACTTTAAAATACCAGTTTAGTTAGTTATATCTTATGTAGTGATATAAATTACTAATTAAATTTGTATTGTATTTCATTCATTATTGTTTAATTTTACATTTAAAATAATATATAAATCTATATAATAGGTATAGCTGAATGTTTCGAAGAGTATCCCTACGACATTTAATAGACAATAAGATAAAAATGAAGTAAAAATACTTAAAATTCAACTTTAGTAGTCATTTGAAGCTTAAGTAGTCTTTTAACTTAAAATAAGTCAATAAATTTGAAATAAATAGTAACAAATTAATTACTAGGTTAACTTTTCTTTTAAGTAATTTTTCCGTACCTATGATATATAATTAATAATTATATCTAAAAAGATTTTACCAATCGAAATATTGACGTGTTTGTATATATTATAATATATAATTATATATTTTTATGAAGAACAAATGTTATTCTTTTAATTATAAGTTGCATAATAATCACAATAATTATTACTTTTTTTGCATAAAAAATCAAAATCAAAAGAAAAAGTTTTCCCATACAAACAAAAATAACAACATCGTGGATCATGGTATAAAAAAAAGGAATGGAATATTATGCATGTATGTTTAAACTTTTTTAATGACGTTTCTGGCTAAGGGTAACTTGAAGTATAACGCTCAGCATTTTGTTTGGCGTGAACTTTTTATTATTATGCACCCTTTTCCCTGAACACGATATTTATCATGGGTCTATCTAGACTCTAGGCTCAAGGTTCTCAGTAAAACAAAGTTGATAATAATATAAGTTTTTTGAGAAAAAAATTAATTGCCACATTTTATTTCTATGTTTTGCATTATGTAGTTCACACACACTCACAGTAATTTTAAAATTAATACTATTCAAACATAGCCTTCGATAGTAGTTAAATATTATAACTATAACTAAAAGCCAAAAATACAGTATATAGAGCAATAGGCATATCAGCGCATATTATGAGTATCGAGTATGTGTTTATCTACTTTTTCGTTGAGTTTCTTATTGTTAAACTTATTATTATTTTTTTTTTTCATTATCGTTGTTTAACGAATAAAAACATTGTTTTTTATAATTTAAATTTACTGTAATTTGTAAATTTTATCTTTTATTTTAAATCAACTTACGATAAAATGTTAAAGTTTATAGTTAAGTGAAGTGGTGAAACACAAATTTTGTTGGGTATCTACTCTTTGTTACTTTATTCCTCTTATGGCTAAACTTTAATTGCTAATAAATAATATTTATTTTTTAACTCTAATTACAATTTAAAAGAAAAAATAAAGTTGATTGAGTTTTTTAAAATTAATAAATATTGTTTTAAGAAATATTAAACTTCAGTGTTAAAATTATATGTTATAAATTAAATTCTTTGTGAACATTTTTCAATTTGTTTATAAGTAGTATTAAACAAAGCAATAATATTTTAACGTAAGGACAAATTAAAAAAAAAAAAAAAAAAAATAAGATTAGAAAAAATGAATTAAATCTTATTCAGACAGAATGAAAGCCGATTATGATTATCTTTAAAGTTATAATAAATATTTAAATTTTCCGGTTTTTAAATAATAATTTTTCAATATAAAAATAGTGAAATGTTTTAAAATTCATAACTAATGTATTTAAAATTCTTATTAAAATAAAAATATATTATTAAAACGAATTATTCAACTTTATATATAAAAAAGCTATTAAATATTAAAAATTTAAATTAAGGCAACTTACATTTTGTAGTACAATTTACTCACTGTATATAAAATATTATAATATTTTATTATACTTCCAAACTATACTTTAAATAAATCATATTTGTATTTATAGTTATGTGTTTCAATAATAAAACGTTTTATTGAGAAATTAGTTAGAAACTTTTACTATTTTACCTATTGATATTATAGTGACTATTATCATAATATGTATGTAAAATAAATATGGACCTACAAATTATACAGTATTGATACAAACTATTTTGAGTCTAGTATTCATTCAAAATTCAAAATTATATATATATTTTTAAAATGTAATGATTTTGTCATTATCAATTGTCTGGTTCTAAGTAAAACCATTATATCGTTATGTTTATATAATATAATATATTATAATAGTATTGTCTACTAAACGTTGGTGTGTCATATTCATTCATATATAAATCAAATGCGTGATGTAAGCAAAGAAAAATATCATAATACAATGACATCTCGAAAAAGAAATAAACTATTTTATTACGCAGTCAATGAGATTATTTTTAAGATAACACCAATGATGGACTTGGGTCAAAAACTATATCGCTTAACTAAATTGTCTTTGCGATCGTTTAAACTTTCTTATGCGTGATCGTTTTCGCCGCTGTATACGTTTACGAGTCATCTACGCCTTATCCTTCACTACTGTTCTAGATTGAACAATTCGATTTCCGAATTCTCCACAAAACTTTTTAAATCCTATTTTTGCACACCAACAAACCCAGATAACGAGATTCTGGATAATAACCTTTCAGTCTTTCTTATCCTATCCACGCTTCAGTTTTTTCAGCTACAATAATTCTACAGCTCATACTTTATATGTGCCTCCCTCTGCTTTTGAGAAGTGAGATTTTTATCGCTACTGATTGTGTTTAATCTAATTGCAATTGTACAATAAAATAAATAAACTCTTAAACTTTTGTATATTATATAATATATATAATCATTAATCACGCATTATTGGTTAATGATGATACATAAAATTATATAAAGTATCCATTGGAATGACTGACGTCGTCTACGATTTATTATCCTATTTTTATTACCATGCGTTCGGTGCAGTTAAACAGATTTGGTATTTAAGTATAAAACCTTATCACATTTTATTTAAAATATAAAAAGAAATATAATTTTGAACGGTTGTACGTACTTCCTATTTCATCAAAACAAAAAGTTGTTTTAATAAAATACAATATTTTAATATCGATTTGTTTCGTTTGACTTCGTAAATGTCATAATATAATATGAAATTAATGATAAACATTAATATTTTGAAATGGTTTTTGTAAATGTTGTCGATTAGACAATAATATAAACGTATATTTTTTCATTTTATATTTTATTTAAATATACTTAAGAACAGTTGTAGGTGTAATATAAAAAATTTAATATATTTGTATTTAAATAAAAATATGAAAAGCCACAAATTATAAAATGATATATTATACACAAAAGGTATTGAGTGTGCCTCGTCATTGAGTGCTATGAATGTGTTAAATTTGAATTCAATGATAAATCATTGTATACGATGAAAAACGATTTTGAACAAAGACCTAACTAAAGTTACCAAACACCTAATTTAATAACAATATTAACATTTAAACAAATGTTCGTATTTTTTTGTTTTTATGTTTGGAATTTTTTGTTTATTACCCCCTCCCCCACACAACTAAGGACAAAGTACAAACTAGATCTAATTCACTACTAAAAATGTAAAATCAAAACATTTTTATGCTATAAAAAGTGTTTTAGACACGAAAATAAAAAAACACACATCATTGTAAAATTAATACATTCATTGTTCCGCTCAGAATCTAAAGTTAATGCGATGTTGCAACTTAAACAATAGGCTAAAGGAATAACCATTAGGTATAAAATGCTATATTATAGAGTTTCTGTTTGTTTATAATATTACTTCACCCAAATAAAATCTTAAATTATATAATTTTTATGACATGGTGTCGTGGAGGTGACCTTGTTTATTCCATTTAAGACTACCTATACTGCCATGCACTTTGTACTCAAACCCACTTTTGTCGAGTACCGTAATTGATAATCATCTCAAGTAACAATTTCTTACTTATGTCATATATATATATATTTATATTTATATATGATACATATATAATCTTTTACAAACGGTTAGACGTTGTTATATCGTGAAAATGGTGTTTTTAAGTTGGCTTGAGGTCTTCGTTACATAGTTCCACAGTGATAGCTTAAACGTATTTCGTGGTTTTTAACTATATTTCATCGTAATTTTATTTGTAGATATCTAGTGTCTTATAACATAAAGCGACTGTATTCTGTATATTAAGATTTAAATTATGGTCAAATCAGAGAATTGAAGAAGAATGTAATGTCACAAATAAAAAATTGATCTGTTATAGATAAAATTTCGAATGTTTTTTCCAAGTGCAGTATAATCAAATATGTATACATCAGCAATAATATAATTAAGCATGGTCGATTTTGTTTTTGAAGAAATAATACGACCAACCGGTTTGGAAGGTCATTACGTAATCGCGGTACCTGCAACGTTGTCTTGTACAAAACTTTTTTGAATAATAATCTAGTGGCACCTACATATTATACCTAGTTCACTAAATTCATACTATTATACCTTGACCTAGGTTTAATGACATAATAGCTGCTGTTGTCATAGTGGGTAGGTAATAATTGATATATAAATCATAGGTATAAAATTACTGTGCAGTGGTTGAAAAAAACATAATATCAGAGTCTTACCGGTTATAGGTTTGTGTCCTGGCACTAGCGGAGTTGATAAAGACGGAAAATAAGATAACGTTTGACGGGACGACCATTAAAGCCCACGGCTTTTCGGGCAGAGAGGAATGCGGGGGATCAATGATAACGACTGTGATCGGTGGGGGTGGTGAAGGAATCGACCAGCATAGGCTGTGGAAAGCTATATACTCGCCAGCATTGTTAACTGTGTCTAGAATAATATATACGGTGGCGGTGCAGTTGGGGTTAGGCCAGAACGCCTTCATGATATCTTCCGATGAGCCTATTCACCGTGACGGCGGCAGTAGCGGCTCTCAACGAGAACCACGTGTTACTGTTCACACACAACTATGATATACACTGCAGTATACATTATATATATATGTGAATATTGTATGCTGCTTAACTATGTACGCGTGATGGCGGTGGCGTTGCATACCCTTTTGTTGTGTTCGAGTCCTTTTCCTCCCCGCACCCCTAACCCATTAAAACCACCCAATACCACCCACCCTCTCACCCCCTTTCAGCAATGCTCTAAGCCACCGCTTTCCCGTTTCCTGTATACGCGCTGGTCTCCGGCGCACGACCCGCAGGTGTATTGTCTCGGATAAGCCGCAGCAGACTTTATGGAAAACTGTTTCTCATATACCCATAGTATACGTATATATTATACACACGTAGACACAGTTATGTGTAATAATAATATATAAAAGTAATCGTTCATTATTAAATTATTATAATTGGGCGGAGCGAAGCGTAGACCTTCTATCCCCCAGTTCGTGCAATTTATTATTGCTACCTCCTTTTAAACTACTGGATCAATCGTCATGAAACTTAAAATATATATTTATGATTATTTGAATGGTACATAGATTAAGTTTCTAAAATTTCTAAAAGCTGTCATTAATTAATTATGATTAATTACTCATTTACACGTTTTATGAGCATATATTGGGGATTTTCTAAGCATGTGCATATGTGTGTGTTTATTTTATGCTCTCACATCCAATGGACGAAGCGCGCATGACCTGACGGTCATTTTTAGCAACAGTGTAGTGAGTAAAATAAGGTAAATATTAATAGTCACGAGTATTATAAAATAATTTTAAATATCAATAATGTGTAATTTATGAATATTTCAAGTGTAGTGAGTAAAATAAGATAAATATAAATTGCTAATAAATCAGTTGAAACAGTAACTGATATAATTTACGATGCAAGTATAGAAGGAACTTATTACGAAAATACGCCATTATGTAGAATAGTGGCTTCTTCTAAATATACTGGACTTAAACTTTATGGAGAATCTATTCCCATTGTATCAATAACACTGTTTAAAAAAAAAAATAGTATTTCTTGCTTCCGAAAATGGTTTCCTTTGATGCTAGCTTATGCTGTTAGCATCCATTGATCGCAGGGGATAACATTAAAAAAGCTATTGTTGATATTGATGATGCCGAGTTTAAAATTGACTACGTATGTTGCACTTTCATTTATGAAAACATTAAATGGATTATTGCTAAAGTTATTTTTCAATTACGACCGATTATTGAAAATTAACAACAGTAAAGCTATGATAGGACACTGGGATGAGTTGTAACACTTGTGGAATTTATATCAAGAAAATTGATTTAGTAATATACGGATATACCTTTTTATTTTTAATTTTATGTTTTATCTCAATCTAGAAACCAGAATATATCTTTCTCATCTATGAAAATGCTGTGATGAATCAATCATAAATGTTATTATAATAATAATACTGTATTGTGAATTATTATGATAATAAAAAATATAAATTTTGCTAAATATATAACAATTTGATTGACTGGATAGTTGCTACCCATCGTTCTGCGCCACTTTTGACCACGAACACTCCTAGTATTATGATTATAGTGATTAGTATTATATTGTATTGTTATGTATTTCAAACGAATGATAGAATTGTATATTATAATAAATCTTTCCAGTTGATCCGTCCTTAATTCATATTGCATTGATGCCGTGATGTTCGACATAGTACGATGTTATATTGTTTACAATAATCTCTGCAATGTCTGTTATAATATAACACGCCCGTGTTTGTTACTATCGTTATCCCAATTATTATTATTTCGATAAACGATATAATAATGAATAGATAACTATACCGAATATAAACTGTGTGTAGTACTTATATGGGCGTGTATGCGGCAGTTAATAACAATGCTTTTATTAAGCCATGTGGTATGCGCTCACTGGGGCAACTATACAAATATTGGCCATGATATTAAAATCGAAATCCAAATGAGCTAATCTTTCCATTAAATTTGATTTAAAAAAATAATAATTTCTTAGGCATTATACCTACGGATTTTATAATAATTTGTTTTACCAAGACTTCAAATCACCAATTATATTAAACTGCATGTATATTTTACTATATTATAAAAGTTGTCTTAAGATCTATAACTTTCAAGTTTGTCAAATGATAATTAAGTTACGATACGTTAATTTGTTAATCAAATTTTGTTATTTTGTTAATAAAACTCCAACTCTCGCCAGTGAATTATTCAAGTGATCGTTTATAATTTTCAATTGATTTTTTGAATGGACTCTAATACATTAAGCCATACCACTTGTGCGTTGGCATATTTACGTCACTTGGTGATATTATGCTGTGGTTAGATGTATAACATGGACCGAAGACAAATGTTAACCAGTAGCCGGTACACGTGTGCTTACTCGTTTAGACATTTATAGTTACTTAGATAGAAAAAAATCTCATTATTGCCAAAAGACGCCTTTCGACCGTAATACGTTTTTGTTTTCTTCCTGCAGTTGTTTTAATGGAGTCTTAACCAATTTCAAGATGAAAACCAACTAGGTATTTAAATTTCAATATTACTCATGCATAATACACCTTACAAAACTATACATCTACTATATACATACAATTATTAAAATGATAGAACGGTTGTTAATATTATATTAAATTGTAATTTTGTGTTTGACTATTTATTTGTTAATTATGATGTGTCTTTTATTTGAGCATTAACAAATTCATTATTAAGCGTTTAGTTTTTGTTCAGCTCCTGAAGAAAATAAGATAATTTTATTAGGTATATCGAAAAAAAAATGAGTATACGCAAAGGGTTTATGCAATAGTAAATATAGTTGTAAAACGAAAACATTAAAATGTCAGCAGTATACATGATTTAAAAAAAAATCAATCTCTGAGAAAAGTAAATCACCGCCTTTGGATTCAGCTGCCAATCTTAAAAAAATTTAGAAAAAAAGAATTTATCTTTTACAAATAAATTGTTATTATTTTTTATAACTTTTTGAATGTCACGATACTTTAAACTATATTTCGTCAATATATTATTGAACAAGTCAATAATATCACTTTTAAAACGTCATGTTTAACGTTAACTTTGGACAAGTTAATAATATCACTTTTAACACATCGTGTTTAACGTTAAATTTAGTTGGTAATTTTTCTTTCGCTATAGGTTAAGGTTGGTACTCCCGGAAATTTCAGGGATGGGATCGTTCCCAATAATTCCCAAAGGATTACGGAGATAGAATCGTTCTCAGGAATATAAAAAATGGAAATGTATATTTATCTTATAATAAGTAGTTCAGAATTTGAATTAAAACTATATTTTAAAATATTATTTTATGATAATGTATTACGTAAAGCAACGATATTATGTTGAAAAAATATTAGTCAGTAAATCAAGTAAATGTGAATCGTTTCAATTTTATATAATATAGATTTTGTTAATCTTTAAGCGAATGTTTAAACTGATAGATAAAAAGTTCAGTCTAATTTTGTATTGAGTTTTACGGGCTTAATTTCTACTAATAACAGCAGCTTATAACACTGTTTCACACACAACCTATAATAACTGTTGTTCTGTGGCATGATCGCTTAGATAATCGTCACGTGTATACTATTTATCTGCTATTATTGTGAATGTTTATTGCAAAAATTATCAATTAACTTCGTAGTTTTACAATTTTTTCAAAAATATCTCATCTTTTATTCTCTTATAATGTATTTCAATAGAATTGCTACATATTTTAATTAATCATTAGAACTTTAACAAATTTCAATGTATTTGCAAACCACTAAAACAATATTGTATAGGTATCTACAAAATACCGTTAAAATTATCAAACATTTAACAGAAGGATATTTTTGTAAAATACCACCAGTAACAAGGATTTTGAATTTAAAAGTAGGTACAGCTGTTATTACGAATATTTCACCTACATAATAAATCAAAGTAGGTGTTATGGATAATTAAGTACTTACTCAAAGGTGTAATCCGCATTAAAAGTGCGCGGGGTGTACATTTTTTCATCCAGCATAATATCATAGTTTTTTTTTTTATGTTCTTTCGTCATAATTAATTTGAGTTTATAAAATTCAAGTGATTATATTCTGTGCACATTTTTTTTTTTTTTTTTTTTT
>JACXSJ010000621.1:0-167882 GCA_014851325.1 Pentalonia nigronervosa | reverse complement strand
GTTAATAAATATTAATTGATTGTGGTGAATTGTTCAATATATTCTGAAATCACATTCAATCCTAACTCTAGATGGTCATAATATTTTAACAGTTTTTAAAATTTCAATAAATATTGTAACATACTATTGTTTTCTTTTTATAAACCAGTATCTCGCGTTTATTATGTTAAGTTAACACCCTTAATGTATTGTAGGTTTTGTTATAAAATTAAGCTGTTTACCTCCATCCCGTCAAGTTTATAATATTAATATACAGATAATAATAAGTGTTGGACAAAAATAATATGGACATATAAATAAAAGCCACGGTAACAATTTAGACGTATATAATTTTAATAAAATGGAATATATGTTAACTGTTACTTTTGTGATTAACTGTCAACTGTAGATGTTCTATAGTTGTTCGAAACTTCAATAAGTTTGATATATTATATCTAATGTTATATAATATTGTATGATTAGCATACTATCATATATTTTAACAAAGTAATTTGTGCAATACATGTGTGTGTGTGTGTGTACAACTTACTGTACAAGCATGCATATATATATATATATATATATATGTATATAGTTTAAAACGGCGGCATGGAGAATAATCGCCAAGTCGAGAATCTAAGTAATTTTCTAAGTCTGCTAATGCGTGTTCTACTGATACGCTAAATATGTTATATCATGATTGGTTCGATACACACACTTACGTATACGCGTAAGTATATAGAGCTATTCATACGAATTCGAGTGACAAGCAATACGTTGCAATTACGTTGTTCTCCGAGTGAATTTCGTGTACATAGTACATATAGTTTGGAACAAAAGCTTGGAGGCTGCGCTGTGTTTCTGTGTATAATGAATGCTACAGTAGACACCACCGCTACAAACTAGGACGACGCGTATTTGTAAAACTCATTTAATTTGTTTACACCGAAAGAGCTTTGACTCGTTTCGCTCTCGTTAAGGCAGCAAATTGGATTTTACTTTTGAAATAGTATCTTAAAAATCATAATCACCCGGCATTTTCCTGTTTCGTTTTCGCACAACCGTAAAAATGGAAGTCGCCGTTCCCAATTCCCGCTCGTAATCCCGTCACGGTCGGTCGTAACTCGCGCGCGTCCGTTTGTCGGATGGTAATAATAATATATTCTTTTGGGGGGATGGTGTTTTGTTTTCAGTCACTTTATTACCGCATCTGCGATCGCCGTCACCCGTCTGCCACACCCATAATTCGCGTTTAATTCATTAACGTCGTCGCGGCGATGTCGCGACACGTATGCGGTTTTTATAGTGGTCGTCGAACACGCGACTCGTGACATACTATTATACACAGTTTTACAACCATAAGATTTAGAAATATAATATATAATACATAATATGGGTACCTAGTGTATAATACGGCGTACGACTCCTGAGGGAATTATAAACCATTGCATGGCTACCTGTTCTAGATGAATCCCGCAGATCGTGTTTTTATGGGACATATTATTATGACAGTTGAGTTCCGTGGACCCAAATTTACACTTAATTAGGTCCGGAAAATAATGCTTAATTGAGTCCGATAAAAATTAAAAAAAAAAACATTTTCCTTCCCATTTTACAGACTTTATCGGTACACAATAATATGCTAAACAATATTATACCTTGACTAACTAGATTGTCCAATGCTAAAATATTCATATAATTGTTTTAATTATATTAATAACTAATAATATATTTCATTGTAATTTAATTTTTCTAATTCATTATTATTATTGTTAAACATCGTTACCGAATATCGATGATTGACACCACCACTGATTTATATTTGTATGAAAATTGTGATTTCATCCTATTCCGTTTTTATTTCATACTGTTAATAATAAATTATATAAGTAATATTATAACAACAAGAAAATTCAATGTCAACTAGTTGTTTTATCGGACTTAATTAGGCGAATTATTGGATGGAATTCATCCATAAATATTACTTCAAATCTAGGATTGAACTGTATAACTCTCTTTTTATACCCTTGGATTCAATATAATACTTGTAAACGTGTTTATTCATTTTATTTCAAAGACACCCCAAGGCTCGAAATAATACACAGGAAAAGTGTAACAGGTAGGCATCATGTAATATCGCAATACAATAATAATAATATATAAATGCTAAAGAATAAAATGGTAATCAATCGACAAAAGTAATTAAATATTACGTATACCATATATTCATAATTTATATACTAATAGACTTATATGCTTTGCTCTGCGTCAACATAAGAGATATTTTATATTTTTAATTCAATATGAAATAGCAATTGAGATATATGTTACTATGGTTACCGTATAGTTTATACCCAAGGTTTATATTTAGAAAAATAAAAAGGGGGAACCTTTCGCTCTTTTCCATCACTAATAATAATACGTACCACGAAGGAGCTTTCAAATTTTTCTCATTAGCGTCATGAAATATGTAAAAGTATAACATGTAACTTTTTTTTTATAAAAAAAATATTCAGTAGGTACTCTTGTTTAATAATATAGCATCAATAAAAATAAAAATAGTTTGAAAGCAATTATCAATGGCTCGATTATGACTAAATAAACAAGTAGTTATACAATAAGTACATAATATATATATTTTTTTCGTTTAAATGTCAAAACAAAATATAGATAATCAACAGGACTTTAAAAATATGTCAAAATTATATGGGACACTGGACTGGACAAAATACAAGCACTCATAAAAGCTGTAGCGGGATAACTTGTTTTAAAATTGTTTTCATCCCTTGTACAATTCAAATTATAATTTATACAATTCAAATAATGAATTGCAGGATCTAAATCAAAACGTAAAATAATTTTATGGTGGATATTTTTAAAAACATTTTAGTTAAATAAATTTTATACACATTTATATAATGTATATCCGTAATATCAAATGAGTAGTTTAGGTAACGATAATACTGTATACATATATGACAAAACAATGGCGTTTACCTACTTAAAATAAATTAAACACTGAAATAAAGTTGACTGTGAATATAAAATAAGTTTATATATATTTTTCCTCTTTAGACGGTGTTTAAAGATTACCATTATTCTTTTAAAATTCGAGATTATTATGCTAAAAACTCAGCATAGAGATATTTTAAAATTCATAATAGGAAAAAAATATAATGTAAAGTGATTATTCGATGAACTTTTTTTCACTTTCATATAATATTAGCAGTAGTGCTGCAAGTCTTGGAGGTAATCTTGTTATTATTTGACAGGCATTGCAGAAATTCTTTCCGTAAAATCAAATCTAAACAAACAATACGTGTAAAAAAAACCAATAATATAAAAAAAAATTAAGTCCATCCATGTCCTTTATTTTGCCTCATTTCGGGTATTGTAGGCCCACCGTCGCTTCCACTACACCTCTACATATTATCCTATTTTTAACCAGTATTGATTCCCATCTCTTATTCTCAGGAGCTTGAGGTTTTCTCTAACTCGATCAATCCACCATTGCCTTGGTCGTTTTCTCTGTCTCTTCCCATCCAGTTTCCATGTTTCGATCTCACGTAATGTTTGGCCACTGCTTTACAAACGTGTTCGGATCAGCTTAACGTTTTGAGTAATCCCTAATATGTCTGGCTCATCGAAACATTGCTTTCAGCTCTGAATTTGTTCTCCTCTCATATGTATTCTACGCCCATATCATCATATCCTACGGGTGATTAAATGTATATGGTACAGTGTATGATGTTGTGAGATTCAGATCGGGATTAAGGAAATTAGGTCCATAAACATGTATAGTGTATACATTATTCACATTATTAAAATGCTCTTTGATCTCTTTAAAATATTATATGACTAAAACTAAAATAGTACATTTGTAGGTGGTAATCAAGTTTATTTAGATAAAAACAAATTGAATTAAAACCGAATTTTGTAAAAATGTTTTCAAATATTAATTGCCTATTTACAAAACAGTTTTTGTTAATGTAATTATAATAATTTATTATTAAAATAAACTGGCATCTGCTTGGCCTTTCTATAATATGAAAATGACTAATACAAAACAAAAAATGACTGATGTAATTATTATAAAAGTGACTAACAAAATAATATTAAAAAGTAGGAAGAATTATCAAATAGAAAAAACTTATATAATTATTTGAATGCTTGATTATATTTTAAATATCGTCGTAATAAAACATAAACATTTAGATAGCCTATTTTGCCTCCATTATAATATTATTATTGCAGAGTTAGTTTATCCGTATATTATATACCTTTATGACATTGCCTATGACTATGATACAGTCGCGCGTAGTACGATCATCGGGCAACATATCTCTCGGGGCGCGTTCCGCGGTGATAAATCGGGCGCGTGACTCCGACTTTCACGTCGGGTTTTACGGGCTCGGGTTATCTGATAACAACCGTGGGCTTGCGTATAGTTAACTACTGCACTGCAGGCGAGGGATGAAAGGGGATGGGGCGAGTTGCGTGTGATAAGACGAACACTGCACAGTGTGGGGTGGCTATGGCGTCGGGAAAGGAAAAAAATCCACTTTATCGCGGGACTTTTTATTATTGTGGCGATAAAATTATCGTCAAGGAGTCACGGGCGGCCGTAGTCCCTCGGCTCTGCAGAGGGGTAGGTACATGTGCGCGGAAAGGGTGGGAACGAACGATGACAATTTGCATTGTATCTTCATTACGCCCGCGCGCTATAAAGTATATAATATAAAATATATAAGCGACGTATATTATTATTATATTATATATCTTTTGTGTGTGTGTGCGGCGTTTTCTCACTATAGGTCTCAGTGGAGAAAGTGTAGACGGGAAAGTAAGGAAGCAGCAGGAGACACCAACACAGATACGGTCGAATGGGAAAGGGTGAAGGAGTGGGAGAGGGTGAGGGAAATGGCGAAGGAGAGGTATTGGGAGTTGAGAGAGGTGAGAGAGAGAGGGGAGGGGAGGGGAGAGATACAGTACCGTATAACCGTGAAGAGGAATGATTGGGGGGTGTTAAAGTGGGGAGACGTTCGTCGTTCAAAAGCCCTTTGGAATAGCGTCTGTTTGTGACAATCGGAACGCGGCGACAACTGAAATATTGGCATCTATTACACTTTGACTCGTTTCGGGTGATCTCTTCCATCGTGCAGAGTCGGCTACGGATTCGTGGGTATTTCCATCACTAGCGTGTAGCATGCGCGGCTGCTATCGTACACGATATATTATAATAATAATAATAATAATGATGATAATATTATATGTGGAAGACGAAACCATCGGATATAATGATGTGCGATTATCATTATTATTATTTTCTCGGAAGACAAATCGGAGGTCGAACGATTTTTCATTGTATGGCCCGCGTAGCCTGAGGGCGACGGTTGTATAATAACGGTGTTGACGATGACGACCGTTATGGGTCGATACAAAGCGAGCAATGCATGTTGTTAAGATTTATCTGTAGACATTATTATCTAGGAAAAATTGTAGTATCTATTGTATTTTATAGATATAAATCTATTAGTTATTTGTTTGTTTAACTTATAAGATAACTTCAATCATTTACTGTAATTTATCTAGATATTTTTTTATACATATTTAATTAAAATATAATTAATTTACATTATTACTTATTTTTACATAAGATTTTCATATTCAAAATTACCGGAAACGTAGATAATTTATTGTGTTTATGGTATTTCTTTATATAATGTTTTTAAATACGAAAAAAATTCAAAATTCAAATTATCTTTAATATAGTTAATAATTATTGCTTTATTTATGACTAGTCAACCGTGGTTCCTTAAATTATAATTTTGTATGAATATTATTTTATTTCACTATATATAATATTTTAAAAATATTTATATTCATTTTAAGCTATTATCATTCTATTTACACCACGAATCTATTCATACTGATCTACAATAATAATTTGGTATAGACTCAAAATTTAAATAATGTTATATGATATAAATATTATAAACTATTATAATAATATAATAAATGCGACGTTTTCGACAAAAATTAATTCAGCCTACCATATTACCAATAGTAAATAAAATAATTACAGTTGTAACAATATTAATATAGAATAAAATAAAATATACTTATTGGGTAGTATAGGCTGACTTCGCTCAGAATTGTTTTTCGTATGCAATGAATCATGAATCGTATGTTTATCAATGAATAAAAATTTAACACATCCATTATAGTGACCTACTCAATGACACCAACAACTGTACAGCAGACTAATTACTTGCACACTTATTTTTAAACTTTCTTCTTTCATTCAGATAAAGTCCTATTAATATTCTTTTGTCTGTTTAGATAAATTCCTAATAATATTTGTTCAACTCTATCTAAATAAATTCTTATTAATATTCCTTAATTTTTTTCTAGATGAATTTCCATTAATATTCTTTCATCTTTATCTAGATATCATTTTAGTTATCATCTATTCCTTACACTGTCTAGGAGTGAACATTTCAGAGGTTCTATATTATCTATACATTATACTTAATCTACAGGTGCGTATCACGAAACAGGAATTTTTGATACCTTGATATATGGTATAGTGTATACAAGATCCTATTGGTCATGCACTCATGCATGTTATTCACTGTTCAATTTCATTGTCACGCACGCCGTCGCTGTACAATCACAAAATGTTCACTGTCAACAGACGCTGATTATTATAATACCTACGCTATTATGATATTATCACGCCATTCCTAGGAGATTTGTTATTTACACGCGTGAGTACACATCATCGTAAGATATTAATAATATGTATTTATGCCGACCGTGGTATACTGTGTGGTATATAATGATGCGTATATTGTACGTGACGCGTAATTTCCTCTAACGCACATAAACATACATCCGTTCATCGGGTTTCAATCGGAACGGTTTTCGGTTAATATAAATATAAATTCGTCTTAAAATTCGGCTGTAAGTATTATAGGATTATAATTTACATATATACAATATTATGAATAAGTCTCGTTAAAATTATTATAATACAATATATATATACGCATGTATACAAGGTGATTCAAAATTTAGGTTACAACCATTTTATCACATAAATATTCAAAATACAGAAAAACGTATAATATATTTTTTTTTTTATTTAGAAACATTTAAAATGATTTGTATATTTTATAATTTTTTACAATATATTAGGGGGGTTTTAGGGGGTCAATTTTAGAAACTCAAATGGGAACTTATATTTTTTTTGTTGCAAACATAACACAAAGACATTTTTTTAGTACACTTTAGTGCACGAACAAACATTAATTAACGCCAAACTCTATGCTTGAGAGATATTTAAAGTTTTTATAAATCTCTAAAGTTGACCGAACAAAACCCCTCTAATATATTGTAAAAAATTATAAAATGAACAAATCATTTTAGACGTTTTTAAATCAAGAAACTTTTGTATCATACATTTTTTTATATTTTGAATATTTACGTGATAAACGGCTGTAATATACATTTTGAATTATCCTGTACAAACTGGCGTTGTCAGAAGATATATAAAACCGAAATGAGCAATCCACTTGCGAGGATCGTAAAAAGTTGTAACGGAGTATGTGATATAAGTGGCGCGTACAGCGGTAATGACGGTTTTTTAAAACAACTGAATACTTTCACTCTAATCCGGCATGAAAACGACAATAGAGTGCGCTCGTGGCAGTAAGGTACATCGCCACGAGTAAAAAGCCATATAACTAGATGAGAAGAATAGATCAAACTGCGATGACTACCAGGGGCTAAAAAATATACAAGGATGAGCCACACAAGAATAAGAAAATTCTTATACCTTCAATTCAAACTATAATAATGTAAATAAAAACTATAAATAATGTTTTACGCGATTAATGGGTGGGCCTGACAACCGCGAAGGCAGTAACTATTTGAGTTGTTCGGAGCCAATCTACTCTCTTTAGCGAAGGAATTTATTTTAGCTATCAAACGCTGATTTCCTTCCTCCGGTTAAAGCGAAATTGTTGGAATTGACCGGTGCCTATTTCTCTTTCACAGTCAAAGCACTTATGTCTTGAGCTTAACCCCTTCGCACCTAAATTTTCCGCTATGGGGTTGCATACCATCAACAGGGCAGGCTAACCAGAGGAGAAACACCGAAGAGTCTAGAGTAACCATCACCAATAATTGACCACATCCAACGGAGGGAATTTGAACCGGCCATATAAGGAGCACCGTCACCAATAACCACGATCAACCCTACACCAGTCAGGCAGTTAAAATCTACCGGCTGTCATAATTTATATATGTATATAACTATTTTATAAAATGTAAATAAAACAGATTTTGTTCAAAGTGTTCTATTTCATTAATGAAATGAACCATTTTGGATCGGCTCCACTTGGAAACAACTTTTTTTCTTACGTGTATCTAATTAAGAGCAGAAACAAATGAATATGCGGTTATAATTTTAATAATGTTAATAGAAGCTAAACCATCCTAAAATAACTATATATTACTATATTATCTAAACCTTCAAAATCAGTCAAGTATTTTTTGATTCCATAAGCTTCAGCCATATACATTGACTTTTATATAATATAATGACTGTTAGCCGTGGCTTCTATTCTAATATTCAAACTACTCGTCCAGGATGCACAATTTGGTGCCTGTAAATGATCAAAAACTAGAGATTTGCATATTATGCGTCATTTAGATAAAACTGGACTAATGATATCTATATTAGCCGACTATTTATTAAAATTAATATATTATTTCCGTTTAGCTTCAGTTGAAATATTCTCAATTGTTTTCTATCGAAAACGGTAGAGTATTTTTTTTAGTATATAAACCTCAACCATAAAATTTGTCTATAATACATAAGAGTTGTTACTCGATTTTACATTAATAGCTTTATTATAGATTTATGCACATTAACTATTTGACAATAAATAAATATTTTAATATTAACAATCATAACTATGTACTGGTAATTAACGCAGGGACGGACGGACACTATTTGAATATAAGGGGTTCTGAATTTATGTTTAGAAACCTAAAACAATATAGTCTAATAGACTATATTAAGACTAAGTCTATATGCTTATATATGAATTTAAGGCAATAATGCAATAAATATTGTGGTTTTATAATACGGCAAAGCAGATTCAACTCTTCAAAATTGGATAGCTTCGCTTGTGAAAAACCATTTTACCAGGCTCTTATGTAATACATTCACAAATTAACAAACTTTACAAAAATACTTTTTTTTTCATTTGTATTTATGTTCCTAAACATTAAAAACCATTTCACAGGTCAGATTTAACATTTTATAACATTTAATTTTATAATTATTATCTTGGCAATTCGTATTAATCTGTGGTGGCAACTTAAAAATTGTATCGAACAAAAAATTCCTGGAGTGATTACTGTCACAAACGAAATTTAACTATTATACACTAACAATAAGTTATACGTGGTTTAATCAATCTTAATTATTTGTTACACGATTTTAACTTACAAATAATTGATAAATAACAGTATAGATCGTTTAGTTTTTAAAAATGTTAAGGTATACGAGTATATATACGAACAAATACGTGCGTATCTGTACTATTTTTAGAAGGTTTACGCTAATTAAAAATGGTAAATAAGTAATACACCGTATACTACCGTATACCCTCCAAAATACCACTGACCGTGTTCAAACACAATACGACAGAAAGCTCATCGAACTTTTTATTTATAAGTACGATCGCCAAAAAGACAATTACCTGTCCTTTGGCCAGGATGTCTCTCTGCGAGAACGATTTCGTGCACATGCATCACATCATATAAAGTTTTTGTTTTGTATAAATTTATGCACACAAGACTTTTACAATGGAAGTACAAACAATTTATCAAAAAGAAAAAAATGGATGGAATATAATATTTGTCTAATTATTGCATTATAGATGCACAAAAAAAAAAAAAAAATCAGAAAATTTTGTAAAATTCGAAAATAATTTACAACGAATTGAATTAATTGTCATTTGTATTTGTTATATCATTGTGTTTTCTGTAATGAAAAAACCAAGTGCGTAAATAATAATCAATGTGCATTTTACGCGCAGTCAAATATTCTATTTAAGATTTAATCGACCCTTTAAGAAATTCCTTGTTCATATTAAAACTTTTTCCAAAAGTTCTTGTCCTTTTCTTAGTAATAGATACGATTGTCGCCGATTTCCCACCGCACATGCATCCGGAATTGACAGTTCCAAACTTGATACATGACATCCGGTTGATACAAAACGCCGTTGTTTCTCATTTATCAACTATAAAACTGTATCGAATATCCTCATTTCATTTTTTATTGACAAAATAAAAATGTCAACTTTTTTTGAATTACACGTTGTTTAAAAAACAAGTCAATGAATCATGTATTTTAAAATAATCATCGCACATTAAAAAATGTCGACGGGGAATTTATCAAAAATCGATTTCCATTACAATATTTTGCGACGAAATTCTTATGAGTTTAACATATTATCATAATATTATATTATAAGTACGTGATGTATTTCTCAACTATATAATCTCCTCGAATCATTTCAAGTCTAACGGGCAGAAAATAATATGTAAATTCAAAGATTTGAAATATGTATTACAAGGAACTTCCTGTTTTCCGTCACTATGTTTATCAAGTCTGATAAGGTACCCACATGTAAAAGTTAGAATGTTGGCAGACATAATGAACGCATACCCGTAGATACGCCTTTATTTATGTATATATATATATATATATAGTATACACTATATAGCTTAGGCCTCCCAACAAATTTACAAGATCGTATTGTTATATATTTACATCGTATAACACGTGTTTTGTCATTACAAAGTCAATACAACTTTAAATTATGCGTAGCTTAATGAATCTTCACTATAATCATATAGTGTGTACATAAATTCAAACAATTTTATGTCAGAAAAATATATAGGTATTATCATATTATATTTAATTATGTAGTAATACATTTTTTTTTTTTTTAATTAACTTTTAAAATAATATTGAAATAGGAAACCGCAGTATATCGTAGTCAGTAATCAAAACTGTTTACGTTTCCATGTTAAACAAATTATTATTTACTGCGCGTATTGGTTATTTACTACGAAAAATGTTTAATTTGTATCCATATCGAATGACTGGTATTAAATTAATTAACTTTTCTTAATTTTTGCAAATATCATATTTGAAACGATTTTAAAATTAATTACTTATTTGCCATTTAATGAATCGATTTTACTGATAAACATAATTTAAAATGTATGTGATTATTGGTCAAGACTCAATGTAATATTATTATAATGTAATATATTTTGATATTTAATGTAATATGTATACTTTGTTTCAGGTGAGACTAATAAATATATTTATGATTTATTACTACTTATATCGGGCTATGAAATATATTCAAAACAATTAGCGACAAAATAAAAGTACAAAAAAACCAAGCAGTTTAATGTGTATACTATGTTCTTTTAGGTAATATTATTTAAAATCATATTGCAATATTTATAACATTATACCATAGGTCTAATGGTGGGAATTCATAGAAGTTTAAAAAATATATTAATTATGCTATATTATTTACACTTACTGTATATTTGGCGTCAACATTAATAGTTGATTATAATATTATTTCCATTATATTTGTGTTTTTAATGTGCATTTTGTGTGCTAATAACTCATAATTCAATAAAGGTATGCAGACTTGGAATTTATAACGAAAAACAATTTTCTACTACGAATGCTTTGTCTTTAAAGTTAAAAAAAAAACAGAAAAATTACTTTTATTCTACTTTTTACTTTAAAACATCGTTCAACTGTAAAAATAAAATATAAAAAGTTATAACATAATTTTTTGTCTTACATTTTTTCTAAAGATTAATTCATCAACAAAGTATTTTTCGGAAGAATATTTATTTAATGCGATTCTTATCTTTTTTTTTTTAAAAAAAAAGTTCTTTCATACATACCTTATGACATTATTACGACTTAAGGAACCAAAAAGTCTTAATTTAAAATTTGCTACAGATGCCAACTTTGTATCATGTTTAAAAAAAAGTTTTACCTTTACTTTTTAAAAAGTAAAGTATTAAAACCATTGTCAATTGCACAAAATATTCTTTAATATAATATTATACAATATCACCGTTTAAAGTTTATTAATAAATTGTTTGTATCAAAACAAGTACAGCATATAGGTATATAAGTATATAATATTATCCAGAGAATAATTTTCTTAATTTGTGTTTATAATATATTTAGTACGACATCAGTATTAATTTATTTATTATGCTGCATAGAAATGCTTATGATATTTGTGTGGCTTAATTATCAGAATCTTGTTTTTATTTTTGGCGCATGTTATTGGTCAGTAATTAATTTATTGGAATTAAATAAAGTTAAATAAAGTTAATATTAGTTTCTATTGGAAAATATTTTAATTTTAATTGTTGTACATTTCATAAGTTATAATTAAATATATGGCATGTTGAAATAAATAATGATTTCACATGGTTATGATTTGAAGTATTATTATTCATTAGCCTATGGGACTGTGGGGGAGAGTACTGTAGGGTTTTTAACACGTGTGTGTATGTGTGGCAATGTTTTTACTATTACAAAACCTTGATAGTCACCCATACGGGAACTAGTAGTAACGGGCGTTGTTTACTCTCAGTCGCAGAATGGTAGTAGCCAACATGCCGCGCCAAGCCACAAAAAATGTATTATTTTACACTGTATGTAAAATTATAAGTTATTTCTCCTCGACATCTAGGCCATTAGTGCTAATTGTTGTAAAAATTGTATCGTGTTATTAAACAAATGTCTATTAGAATAAATTGTATATATATAGAAACGATCAATTATTAATTCAATATTTTTGTTAATTTTTTATAACAACCCGTAAATGTAAAAATGTTGTACTTTTTTATTTTATTTAGGCTCAGCAATTTATTTATGTGTTGGCGTAGAAAACATTATATTTTTAAAAAAGATAGAGTTTTGACATTGTTAACCACACAATTAAATACTACCTATATTCCATTATTCCGTTTAAACAAACACGTATTTTCAAGTGAATCTCGGTTTATTATTATTTCATTTAATTTTAGCTCATGTTTATTTTTCGTCCATACTATTTACATACAATACATTATACAAACGAATATAATAATTACTGTGGGATGTTTAATAAGTTATTTTTATAAAAAATACGTGTTTTGTATTACTCACTTCCAAACATTTATAGGCGCAGACAAATATTTTTATTTTGACCCCGTTCATTATTTGTGAAAAATACAAAAAGTTATTTTCAGAAATGTTATTCGAGTCGTACTATTAAGATTTTGCTGTGAAACTAACACACGTACTACTTAATATTGATGTGTATGGATTCAGTACATACCTTAGCAACTACCTACAGTGAATATAAAGGGGAAATACAATTTTTTGCAGGCGGGTGGTCGCTTAAATATTTCCAAAACACTGGTCTCCCTCAAATGGAGTCTCGTTGTTAAAATCACCGTGCCATTGTGTACGCGGTTTTTTTCTTCTTCAAATAGAGCGATTTCCTTATTTTTTTAGTTCTGAGGTACAAAAAAAAAAAAATCACCACCGGTTAACCAACTTACTTCATAAAAGCAATAATAATAATAATAAAAAACAACAATAATGACTATACATTCTTCACGACCTGCAGAAGCAGCATATACGGACAGAAAAAAACACACAATAAACTGTTATCCATTTATTATTGGCCTTTTTATCAGTTTATTAAATGCAGTTTTATCCATCAAACAGTCTTTGTGTATACAAACACTGCGTCAGAAGTCGGCACCAACCTTGCAGGCACCACGTACAAAACTCATATAACTAAGTCAATTTTATAACGGTGCCACAACTCGTAGGACTTTAATTCACGGGAAAAAAATGTTGTGGCTGCGATTATTTGTATGACACTATAATAATATTATATTTATTGATATAATAACAAGTTTCATGGTTTACCGTTATTACAGCAACATTTACGCACAAAGCGTTGTAATTATACCCTTTCGGTTTAGTTAATTTTATTCAGTTAACTTATATAAAGTTGATAATTATGGTGTAGATTTAATTTTTAAAATTATTTTATTCGGTGTTATCAAAATTATTATAATAATAAGGTAACTCAAATAAAACAATTAAAATCTGCATGTGTACAAAAGAAATTCGACACCGTTATTTTCAATCACGAGGATCCGAGAATTTAACCCAGCTGACACTTTGCGTCGTTACTTTACATTATTCCACTTTATTCTCACTTATTTTATGTCGTTTTAAAGGCTTAAATATCACATAACATTATATTTATATATTTTAGTGTTTTCAATTTAAATAGTTATAACTATATTATTACAGTTGACAGTACAATAATTATTCGGTTCAGTTATTAATCGGTTTAGCTATTAACTTACCTATATTATAAAATATTATGATTTGAATATTTACCAAATCACGATTGCAACTATTGTATTACTTTAAATAGAATTTATTTATTTAATTTCTATTTCACGTTATTGCATGGTTATCGTAAGAATATTAGATGAAATAATGCGTGCACGAGAAACTTAAACCACAGCTTCAGATTCATTCATACGGAACGGTTTAGGACGATTACCTCACTTAATCGTTTCTAAGTAAAAAGTCACAGATATCGACACTTCTCTCGATACACCATCCCCGATCTCCTACTACGATGCCGCCAAAATCGTTTCACATATCATTTTACATTTTTTTTTATTTTTTATTTCCAACACGTATGTGTATATATTATACAGCTATATTATATAATATGAAATATCAGAAAAAGGGATTGGAAAATGACATTCCGAACTCGGGGTAATACGAAATGTCAAAAATTCTCGAGATCCCAATAAAGAGGTTGCCAATGAATAATGCATATTATTGTTTCCGAGCAGCGGAATAAAAATATATTCTTTTCACCGCGTGACCGTCCGGCCGACATATAGCTGACATGTCGCTGGTACATCTTTGGGCGAACGGTTCTGACCGACACGCGTTCAAACTGTTCGGAAAAAAACTACTTTTTTGTTTTCAATGTGTTTTTTTTATTTTTAGTATTGAATCCATGTAAAATGTCGCGTACGAAGAATTATTAAAATGTCGTACGCAAAACTTATCTGTCTCTTTGATGTACAACAAAAGTCGTCTTTTAACTGTATATGCACCCTTTGTCTAATATATTATAACATGCATACATACGTTAACGTATTGGACAGCGGACGGTACGAAATTTTGAAACTTAAAATTTGGGTATAAAAATGAATAGTGCGTTGAACACAATAGTTTACGCACGTTTGATAATAATTATTGTAATTATGAATTACTGTGATACAATATCTTCATAATATTATTATCATATCTCTTCCTTTTTTTCAAACTTGTCACATTAGCCACTTTTAGTTTAACTCTGAACTAACGTTAATGGCGTAGTAATTTTTACAATAAGTTTTAAACAAATATGTCATATGACAATATGTCGATAACGAGTAAAATATACGATAATTATGAAATGTATTACGTAGAATATTTTGAGTATCTGCTGATAATCTTGTAACTATTTATCAAAAATATTTGCAATTAAAAAATTACAATCATTAAATTAGTTAAATTAAATATATTCAAAGCTATAAAACGTTACTTTAAAGTTATCTTATAATAATTTTCTTCTACTATCTGGAAGTCAAATACGAGTTTTAAAAACTTTCTGCGAAATTTTGTTGATTAAAAAAATAATTATTTTATAATACAGTTATTTTAGTTTATAGAATAAGTTAATATTAACACATTTTTGATTATTTAAAATTAATGACTGAAAAATTAAAATTAAGATATTTTTGATGTACAAAATTGAAACTACTTTAGAAAGAAACTTAATAATTTTGTTTTCAGAAATTAAATTATTACCTAATTCTAAAAAAGAAAAACAAATAACTAGCAAATTTAATCCAATCGTTTGTTGATCATTGTAGATTTTTCTATTGTTACAAAGTCACTTAAATTTACAAATCAATATATTTTTTTAGTCCTAACAAATTTACATATACTGCCTATTTAAAACGTCTACACTTCAACAGAATACTTTCATTTTACTGTTATAAAGTAAAGACGAAGTTTTATTTTAAATGTATTTTATGGCACGCTTTTGTTTATTTTTCTTTTGGTTGATCTTTTTTAGAATACAGAATTTTATATTAGGAATTTCTTCTCGATATAATCTGAGACGATTAATGTTGAGTGAATGACATATTTTATTATTATGGCATAAGTAGTTGTATACCTGAACGAATCGATAATTTTGCTTCATACTATCATATTTCACTGCTTATCTAGGTGTAATTGTTACACTATAAAAGACATGAAGCTTATCCCATTTTATCCTGAGTGTTAGAAATTCATTCAATAATTATTATTTAAAAAAGAAAAATACATTATTAGACATTAAATTTCAATAAATACGTGGTGCCGATTTTCAACAAGTTTTCTCCATAAAAATTAAATATTAGCTGTACAAACAAACTTTATTCTAAGATATGAACTTCTAATTTATGACTTATAGGTATTCATACTGTATAGGTAGTATATAATAAAATTTACTATTGATATTTTATTAAATATTTATTCATTTTTATTATTCAATCAAACACCTTAAACATCTTAATACAGATATATCATAACGTTTATACATTTTCGTGATTAATCGAAAATATTTCAAAACATTTTCTGAAGTCTGATCTCATAAAAAAAAAAAATCAAAATAGATATTTATTTTTTCATTCTTTATCTGTAATACCTTGACCGTTTTACTTTTATAATTACATTTATTCACGACGAACGAAAACTAACGAAAGTTTTCTTTTGTATAAGTCTTTTGAAATCGAAATCATATTAAACCGACATTCTTGTAACGAACTCTCGTTAGTAGAGTAAATTGAAAACTTTTTCCTTCAAGTAATTTTGAACACGTTTTATTTTTATGGATGATTTTTCTACTATTTTTAGTGTATCTTTAAAATAATCATTTTCTAAATCGTTTAGATGTAATTAATATTATATTATCAAATAATTTATATAATATTTTTATCATTACTTATAAAGTTATTACCATAGTTCGGTAATGATATGTAATCCATATTATATTATTATTAAAAGTATAAATTAATTTATAGTCAAATTAAAATATTATTTAAACTTGTTTACGTTCATTTTAAATTGTTATAGAAATTATTATAAGTTAACTGATTAAGCGTTGGTTTATGTGTTTTTTTTTTTTTGTGTAACACGATTGTTAGTAGTAAAACATTGCAAGTAGATATACGAGTACATTACAACATATAATCTTTACTGATATTTGATTTTATTTTTATAATATAAGTATATAATTATATAACATAAAATTATGGGGATGAATTATAGAGGTGCTGTTTTATACACGAAAGACCACATGTGATACATTAAAAAATGTTTTTGTGTTTATAAAATCATATTACATATTATTACGTTACTGTTATATTATTTTTCACTACACTTTTGTTTGAGACGGTCTGATAAATTATTAATTTATAACTTTTTCTTAGTGGACTGCAATGACTCATAAGCACCAAATATTTTTAATTCTTTAAAACACTATACTTTAATAAATAAAATAACATTTCGTTATTAAGTTGTATGAAGTTAATGCGTGGGTGGTTTACATTTGTTATATGGTACACTTGTCGTAAAAGGTATACTGTTGTTATAAACTAGGATATTCAAGAAAAAAATTAATCAAATTTGTTTGTAAAATGTATTATTTATTATACGTTATTCCAGTGTACAAGATAAAAAAAAAACTAACTTGAAAGAGATGCGTAGCATAAATATATTTCATGCAAACACAATACTAATGATTTATTATCAAATTATTACTGCTTCAGTAAATAATATTTAATACGAGTTTTATTTGTCAAATTTTATTATGCTTGCATGATTTGCTTGGTGGTTTCAAATTCAATTATATAAAATTGTTAGATACTCTTACATCAAATACCTATATTATTAATATTAACATTTTTAAATTTAATATTTTTTTAAAATTGTATTAGATTAAACAAGACCAAGTTAATAGGAAGTATGCGATTTTAAAATAAATCAAGTTGTACAATATTAAAATCATATATTTTGAATCCAAAAAATAAAATAAACATAATTTTTTATGTGATGGAATAGAAGTATTTATTAAAATTCTATAGTAGCTATTACAGAATTTTAATTTGTACAGAACGGTGAATAATTTATTTCATTCGACCGACGTTGGTAGCACACAACGATAAATCTAATAATCTTGTTGACTCATTAAAATACTCTTGATGCAACGCTAATTATCAACTGTTGTTAATTACAAATTAATAACGTCTTAGAGTTCTGTCTCCTTGAACTTTAACACTCTGCAAGTGAAAAGTGTAGTATTCTTATATTTTATAATTACACAAAAAGAACAATATAGTTGTCAGTTATATATTTATAGATTTATATTTAATTGGATAAAGAAAAAAAAGTTTTACATAAATGTACCTATTTAGTCTAATTGTTATGAAAACAAAATTGAATTAATAATAAATATTTTTTCTAAAAAAATAATGAGAGAAGTATTAAAATAGAAATGTCTTTTGAGTACTTTAATTTCTACTTTTACGTAAAAGGCAGTAATATGATTTTTTTACGAGTTAATATTTGTAATTTTCCAAACATAAATAATAAAAATAAATTATAATGAGTTCATATTTTTCTGCAATTAACTAACTTATGTTTCAAGTACAAACCACAATGATGTACAAGAAATTTAAATTTAGGCGTAATACATAGTTATATTATCGTTAGTTTAAAATTTAATTCCACAGTAAGTATTTTTTGTTATATATGATCTTAAAATATTAAATTATGTTATAATGAGAGTTTTACACTAGCTCGTAATCATAAAATTAATTAACAATGCTTAATATTTCAAAATAAAATAAACATATTATGTACACACCTATTTATAATACAATTAAAATAAATATATATATGTATACTCAAAAATGCTTATATTAATATCCTTTAAAATACTTTAGTTCTAGAGTATTTATACTTCTATATTATAATAATAAATACATAATATTATTACCATTTATTTTAAAGTAATTTATTTCATTATTTTTTGCGAAATGATAATGAAGACAATTTTAATTGGTTCTTGAAGCTAAGGTATAACATTGGTATTTTTAAAACTAACTATAATTAGATTAATATTAACAATTTTGTTTAAATGACATTTATCTCAAACATTTTTATTTATTTTTATTTTGATAATAATAATTACAAAAAAAAAAAATTGTGATAACACCCTGCAACACGTCATATTGAATCTACTTGCACAATTCAGTTTAAATATTATTGTCAGTTCTGTTGGTACTTTATATTGTGATAATTGTATAGTCGTCCTCTATTTTGATGTCAACTTAATTATATTTTATTATTTTGAATAACAATAATTTATAGTGATAACTTATTAAAATAGTTGTGCCGGCGTTCAGAATAGGCAATATAGCTACATGTATGTCTTGAACGATACGTCATAATTTATTATAATACTACAATTGTATTCAATTTGGTGTTGTATCCATATGCGTTTACCTGCATAATTTGTTTAATATGTACAGTATTAAAACAATTCAAATTTCCAAAATATAAATTATGATATCATATTTTATTTTTATGTCAACATAAAGTTAAGGTATCACGTGAACACTAGAATATTCTATGGAACATATTTTTATAGGCAACTTTATATATTATGCATTTGGCCGTGGACCATATCATTGTGACTGGTGATCATTGGTGTGAGTATACCGATATAGTAAACAAACAGGGGACTATCTTACGCACTGGACGGTATAGATATGTGAACTATCTATTCAGTGATCACAAGCAAAAAAAAAAAAATCTTTTTGCTTAAATTGATGATCTTAATAACACGTCACAATAATATTATAACTACAATTTTCATCGTGAACACTAGAATATTCAAACTCACTATTATATTTATACGTAAACGATTGACGAATATTTTTATAAATATTGTTAGTAGATTAAATATTTTAGCTTAACGTATTTTAAATTTATAAACCATATCTATTACAATTTAAAGAATAAAAAAAATGTGACTCCGTTATTCCAACGTTCGAGTTTTGAATAGTTTGATTTTTTTTTTTAGAACGATAATTTGGAATACACGTTTAGTTGTATTTTTTTTTTTTTTTTACTAAAATTAGTAGTTGTTGACTAAATATAAGAAATACGAAGTCACGAAGACTATCAAATAAATACATACTGTAAATATTTTATTAAAATTACTTCATTAAAATTAAAAAATGTATTTTGTAATTTTTTTTTTTATAACTTTTTTTTTATTTCAATTAATGTAATGGCTATTTAAGCCTATGGCAATCTTATGAAATCCTAGATTTTTTTTTCTAGTTAGTCTGAAGACATTTAAAGGTCGAACATATAATACGGATATGGTTAAAGATAGTTAAACGTAGTACTATATATAGCGCTTATATAGAGGTTCGGTTATTTTTATTTTGTCGGTTTATTTTTTAAATACATTAATCTTAGGGTTTTAAATTCCAGATTTGTTATCTCAAGTAGTATAAACTGATTATACAGACGGATTACGCTTTTATTATAAAATTTCGACTTATTCCTTTTTGTCTTATTAAAATTATCGAGATTGTCCATTTAACCATTTAAAATAATAATAATATAAAGATTTGAAATTACAATATTCGAGATTTAATATTATAATCTTACTAGTAACCCATAACAGTTAATAAGATTTTATTAGATATCTTATTGCTATGATACTATATGTTGTATACAATATACATGTTACATTTTATAAATCGTGTATTTTATATGCATAACATTAACATAACCATCTTATTTACCTTAACTTTTTTAACAAAATAATTTAATTTAACATAAAACAAACTTTTTTATATAAAATTTGTTAGACTCAAAGCTAACTATTACATAATGTGTGCTACTGTGCTTGGAAAATTATTTTACTTATCCCAAGTTTACAACTGTTTTCATTGGATGCGACAACGGATTTTTAAATTCGCCACACAGGCGCCCTTAACGCGTCACCAAGTTTCACAGAGTATCCGATAACTTTCGTATCCCTTTTTAAACTTTCAGTGAAAATATGTAAGTTTAGAAAATATAAATATGAGGTGTATATTGTACTGCGTCAGGAAAATTTCGAGGCGGGTCAATTACTTAGGCAAAAATGTCAAGGATCGAAAAAAGTTATCCTGAATCTAAAATGATTAATACAGCGAAGTTGTGATCGTATATAAATATATATATATATGTATTATGTTGAAAACTATAAATGATATTACGAGGGCATAAATCTTTTATATTATTAACAAGGATCATTTATAATATAATGTATACATCACAATAAATTGTCTACTACAATATGTATACATAACGTCATCTGTAATTATTTCGATTGGTTAAAAGTATATATTATATATGAATGTTTTTTTTTTTTTTTTACCAGAATAAACGTAAATTTAATTGATATATTGTTAAAAATGTTGATTTTACTTTTTTTCTTTATTGTGATTCCACGTCAAAAAATATATTATCAACGTTTTTCTTGTTATATTATAATAACAACTATCATCATAACTGTATATGGTTTAGTAAATGCAAGAGAGCAGAAAATACATAAAAAACAAAGTTTTGCAATAAAATATTTTGTCTACCGCTTTCACTAAATGCATGCACACATTACATATATTTACCATGAAAATAACACGCCGAATCTTAGCACAACTAAATAATTGTATTTTTTTTAGTTTAGTGTAAATTTACGATATTTGTTTTGATTTTATATTATTTGTTAAATACATTTCATAATTTGATTTGATCCTATCTTCAAATAACCCATGTCTGTCAGATTCGTTTTTAAGTTATATTAATTATATTAATATACAACTAGGAATTATTTTATGAATAGAAAATTATTATTTAACTGGTGTTAAACTTGAATCGATTTCAGTAGGTTTAATGAGAAATTCATAAGACGTATTGATCACAGTTTTACGAGTAGAATAAGACTTAAGGACTCCAAACCCGTAAAAATATTTTTGTCTTCGAGTGCTTATCAGATAGTTACAATATAAATAGTTTCAACAATTTTCATAATAGAATAAATTTAACCATAGTCAAATCTAAAGGTATCAACGTCGTCTGAATCGCGTGAAAGATGAATTATCCTGTGTACAAGGCACTAATTTCACCATCTCGGTAGATTTTAAATGCACATGTAAAATAAAATGCATATTATGGCATGGTCTTAGTAACAATTATTATTATTTTCATCAAATAACAATGTATAATATTAGTGTATAACATTACAAATTATGTCGCAAGCGAATGCAGTTATATTATAGTCATGTTAATTTTCTGGGAAAACTCCTCACACGAGTTACATACAAGCAAGGGGTATGCAAATAGAACGGAATACTTAAGTTTATATGTATATAAAGTAATATTAATATACATATAGTGTATACATAATACCGTGTATTATGAGTTTACGTACTAGAATATTCACAGTTGAACATATTTACAATTAAATTTACTTTGTATGTATAAAAAATGTTGCTAGCTCAAAGCACACGACTCCCTCGAGCTTATACATTACTTTAATTCAATATATATTTATTTACAAAATATTTTGTCTGGAAGAATACTTAAATATTATAAGAACATAAAATGTGTCGACACGATTAATATAATAATAATAATAATTAATAATAGTAGTAGTAAAAATATATTTTCAATCACCGTGGATAGATATTATAAATAATTGAAGTTATTTGATAAATAGTATTTACCTAGTAAGTGTTCAATTAGTATAAATATATATATATATACATACATACATATAAAAATAATTACTATTGTGTATTTATCGAACTATTTTTAAACGTTTGCTAATTATATATAACATGTAATTGACTGTACATAATTAAAAAAACAAATACATAAATGTAAACGAACGTTCTGCTGATTTGCATAACCTGTTTATAATATTATGTTATACTTAAGCAATGGGGTACAAAATATAAAACCATATATATAGACACGATAAAATTGAAGATAAATAGATTTTCAAATATTTTAATTGGCAACAAACATTGTGTATATTAATTAATAATTATAGTTTATAACTTAATTTTGATAATTTTCTATATTTTGTAGTGTTAAAAATTATAATATAATTTATTTAAAATATTGAATAATAAAAAGAGAAAAATAGAAAACTCCAAAAAAAAAATCCATTACTTAAGAATTTTTTAACGAGTTTCAAATTTAAAAATATTTACTTTAAACGTTTGAAAACATACCTGTATATTAAATTGTTTTAATAATCGTATATTAAAAAGTTTGCATCACAAAATTAGTGTTCGATTTTATAGCTGTCTTTAAGATGGTCATGATTAAGACCAAAAACGAATTTATGTCTTTAAAAATAATAAATTTTAATATTAAAAGGGACGAATGAATAGGTATATGAATTCCGCTTTCAATCCCCTCCTTCACAAAAAACCTTTTTTTTTCACGCACGAGTTCTTCAAATATTTACTGGTTTTCATCATATTGCACTATAAACAATGTACTATGTAGTATGTTATTTATAAGATAAGAACTATTGCAGCATTATAGTAGCACTTGCCATACGTGTCGTACTTATATAGGTGCGGACCTATCGTGACATCGGTGTGATAATAAAATAAAATTATGTATACGCAAAACCGCTAGCATTCAGCTGCAACCTAACGTGAACGTAACATTTCTGGATTATTTAAATGTCGTGCAAAAACTATGTAATATTTATTAGCTTTTTATTCTATTCCGTATAATGGTCTCCGCTGTTATTCGAGTGAAAAATATGTTGGCCAAAAAAAAAAAAAAAAAAAATTGGATAAAGATAATAAATGATACGCGTTTAACTTCGTATAAAGAATAATTTTCAACGTTTATTATATTTCGTATTTTGCATATAATTTCGAAACAGCTAGACTCAATCAATCTGACGTTTATTGATATTTAAATTGTATGTATATTTTATTTTTTGATGTACCGTATTCTTTAAGATACACTTTACATTATGAGTAATGCGTATGATCGCAACTATAACGAAAGTCTACTAGCTACATCAAAATTCAACAAACTGTAATTGGACTTATTTATTGGCTATTTCTTAGTCGTTATTTAAATATTATTATACTCTATTTTATTATTTTTATTTGATTGTAAAATAAATTAAATTCCGAAGACTTGTTTTTCTAGTATAGATGTTTGTAAAAAATGTTCATGTGAGCAAAACTATTAATATTGCATTATTTTATCCACACTGTTTTAATTTGTTATATTGTATATTGTTTTTTTTTTTTTTAATTACGAACGGTGTAAGTGTACAAACAATATTAATTGTGCTATGATCACGTTTATCAGTGCTATTTATATTCCATTAAATATTCATAGTGTATACATTACAATAAACGTTTGTGTTACTGTGTGTCAAAGTATATTTAAAAAGAAAATTACTACTATAATGCAAAATAAGGAATTTCAATCGAACAAATAGAGTTTTATATTAATCTGAATTTGATTTCCCAGTGGATTCCATAACTATTTTTTGAACAAATATGTGTATCTAGGTAGTTACTCTATTTTTAAAACCAAAAACTTTAATACAGACTCGAAAATATTCGTGAAAATAATAATAATAATATATTTGTGTTAGAATGTAATTTTAATTCGATTTAAAAAAAATGATTCTTATTTTAATGAGTAATTTATTGTTTATATAATATAATTAAGATCAATTAAAGTATCTGTACGGTGTTATGGGTAGAATATAAATAATATATTGCATTATATTTTTAAGTAATAAAAATGTGATTCTATTATACAATATAGTACCTTCATAATAATATGTGAAAATATGTATTATACAATCAAAAAATTCTTTACAAAACACTTGAAAAAAGAATTTTTGACCATAATGCATAGTATAATATTCAGTGAACACAGAAAATAAAATTACAGAGAGAATATGAGAAAAATAAAATATATTAATATTATGATGTATTCTATATCAGTTTTTAACCATTCAACTGAAAACTATCCTCCCACGATAGTCATCTATATTTATAAAAAAAACAGAAATTCGGTAATATTATTTGTATTATGAAATATAACATTTTTACTGTTGTAAATGTTATTTTAGTAAAATATAATAACTGTGTATATTATTATACTATTAAGTATACTTATTTCAACAATCAAATTAAATGTCACCCATTGTTGTTGCTAGTTTCCATAAGACCATTTTTGAGCCACACAATTATCTATAACTACGTCTCAATATATATGCTAACTTAAGCTGTATACAATCTATGACTTTTTTGTATTTACATTTATTACAGCTGTCATTTATAATTGCACGAGAACTATAATATTATCATTGTTTCGAATATTATTGAATTCATAATGATATCCTTCCCGTTTCTATTTTTCTGCAGCCGTATTACATTATATTATGTCGTCGTATTTGACGAGTTATTTCGACAATGCTCGGCGACAAGCAAGACGAAAAAATAATGGCTAGGAAGCAATTCAGTAAATAATACATGGGATGATGTACGTTTGAAAAATGCGAATGCTTCTAATGAACTAATGGTCAAAGTTTTGTTATTAGTGAATAATAGAACTCAGCTTTTAACAACTATCGTATGAACTAAATACGTGTTTAATAATAAATTAATCACGATAAACGTTTTCATATTAATTTCATTGGTTTATCGTTATCAAATTGTTCAAGCAGATGTTTGTTAGGGAATTTAAAGGACGCCTTACATATTATATTTTAAACCATAAGACATGAGATAGGAGACAGAGTTATTCTCAATATCCCTATTTTATTATTTAAAAATTGATTTATTTAAATTATAATTTTGGAAATTTTAATGTATAATAGGCACTCAAAAACATATTTTCAGATACCTACTTAGATATTTTTATACTATTTAAGAAGTTTCGTGCAGCGATACAAACTTATTTATTTTTTTTCAAATGAAATTCACTTTTTCACTGTTAAAGTTTTATTTTCTTTTAAAATATCGGAACATCTAAATAAAAACTATAGAAAGTAGATTCTGATTTATAACTTTATATAGGTATTAATGATAATATTAATAATATAACAGTCCTTATATTATATTATATTTTATTAATAATTGTACATAATGTATAAAATTAAATGTTTAGCCCAATATTTAAACCATTTGTACAAACACATAAATATTAATATTAATTATTAATTACTATAGTTTTTAAACCATCCTTCCCCATATAATATTATTTAAAAAAATTATCATAAAATCATGAAAAATCTAAGCATCTATTTAAAAAATGGTGTTTAATTATTCATAGGTACAGATTCCAAGAATCAGAATTTGTATATAAGCATAATAGAGATTTTATTGAAGAAAATAATGAAGGTAAACATGCTAAGTGACTTATCCTAGAAAGTGTATTTCTTTATTAAACTTAAACAACATTAACTTTACCAATGAATAAAATTACTGTAAATTATTTTTAAATCAATTTTGTACATTTATGGATTATATATAATTTAAATGGTTTTTCTTACTTAAATAGCTATTCAATATTTATAATTTATAGTGTTTTATTTATTATGTAAGAAGTTTAAAATTTTATCATCTTTAATATTTATTATTTGTTTTAATAATACGAAGTTAATTATGTTTTTTTTTTTTTTTTTTAATATTAAATGCTTTTAACATTATATTTATTATTTATCTTGGAACATTTACAGTTTTATTTTATTTTTATTTTTTAATTAATAATTTTACAGTAATATTATGAAATTAAATACAGTTTTTCACAGAGTTTTCTATAAATAAAACTAACAAGTTATATCTAAATGGGTACACTAAATAGTAGAATGTAGAATGTATATATTGTATTATAGTACATTTTTGTTGCAATATTTTTAATTACTTTCAATAAAAAACAATGAAGATTTATCCTTCATTTTTTTTTTAAAGTGTATAATATAAGACTTCACAATATTTTAATAATAGTATTCAAATTAAATTAATACTAGATTTAAAAGTTGATAATGCTTTATTTAAAACCAATTGAATCATTTCATGTATATAACGTGGATAAATAATTTTTTAAATAAGTTTCTTTCCAATAACTTTTTAATTTCAGAAATATTGCACAGAAGTCACTATAATATAAAATCCTATTTTTTGTTTTTAGTTATAAAATAGAGAGAGAGAAAAATATAAAATTAATATAGTTATTTTGAATATAGTTATTTTACCCAAAATATTATGAATATTAAAAAAAAAAAAACATATATTTAATAAAATGTGTAGAATTTTTTACCATGATACTATTTAAACTTGTATTATTAACCATTTACACAATTCGTATAAAACCTTGGGAATGATAATATTCATAAATAATTTTTATTTTATGAGCATCTGAAGTATAAATAACATATTAAAATAGATTTTACTTTTTTTCCCTATGTTATAAACGATGCACCCTTAATTTTTGTACTGTCCATTCAATAAGTTAAATCTTTATACTTAGGTAATCAGCTAGATTTAAGCCTGATAGACTTTGACATTGCTTTAAATATATCATTACACTATTTAAATTATTTCTTATTATTATTTAAAAGTTAGATTTAAATAATAAGTAATAATAGTTAGTTTTTTAGTTTTTAGTTTTTGGTAAAATATTTTCTTTTCAATAAATGTAATATTAAATTTTACATCAAAGAACGAAGATTACAACAGTACATAGTGTGAGTGTTATTACTTCATTTTTATGAATTCTTTGCACGACATTCACAATTTTTTTATACAACATTACATCTAATAATATTATTATATCATCGTTATTTCGTATGAATTAAAATATTTTCTTGAAGATCATTACCATGACGTATTTTAAATAGTTAAACCGATACTAACAAATTGTTCCAATTATTTTTAATGTATATGTAATATAATGTTATATGCAGTTCAATGCTTTGAGATAAAATTAAGATTTTTACATAGTTTTTGGTTATTTGAAATCGGGTACAATATTATTTTCTGAAATCATTAATTTAGTGGATCAAACAATGCATTATATAGAAAACGCATTAAATTAAGACTTCGATAGTTTTATAAGTCTCACAGTGATAGAAGTATTACGGAATCCTAAAATGTTCACTCCATTATCGTATATTGGCATTCGCACTCACTCAATAATTGTATAATATTATTATTGATCTGATAATAGTGCTATCAGCAACAGTGGATTGATGCACTAGACAGCTGCTGAGCTTAGTTAGATCAGTTGTATCAAAAAACAACCGTAAAGTGCGCCTTAATACCTTAGAACGAGTGATCTGAAAACAAACAACAATAACACAACAATAACAAATAAGAATGATTCGATGGTTTTATCTGTGAGACGTGCCGAACAACACAACGGTTTTTCCGTTCAGTGCTGGTTTTCCCGATGAATTCAAGCGAAGTACACGAAATCGTCTCCGTTTGAAATTGTTTTTTCTAAATACATTTTGACAGACATCCAGACATACAACGGATGGATGGACAGATGGTCTGACAGTAAAGCCGTATAGAGAATGACGATTAAGAAACGCAATCAATATTCGTTAGCGAAACTGTATGCCGTTTGAACTCTATATAAACATATCATATCGATGGTGGTTGGAGGGTCAGGGTGCTAACTTACGAACAATCCTCTTTGTCAGTCGCGGACTGCGGTTGTGGGTGGGAGACTATACGTATGGTGTTTCGGCCGCGCTCGTGGGTCGACGGTGGAAATCGTCAGAGAGAAAATGAATGCGCGTGTTAAAACAATAACGTGGTGAGTCTTGCGATTTTTTTTCTGTCTTCTGAATATTCGTCGACCGTCGTTATGAGCATTGATTTTAAGAGCTCGTGGACCTCGAGGCGTCCGACAGACGCCATAAACGCAAGCCGTCCGGGCGGAGACTTTTGTACGGCGGCGGTAGTGGTTTTTAAAGGACCCGGGTCGTCGTGGCCGGAAGTGCGGGGACTCGTCGGTTATTGGTAAAGTTGCATCCTGTATAACATAAAACGCGGCGTGTTCTATAAATTAACGGAGGGGGAAATAAAAACAACAAAAATTCTCGAGTTTTGTGCAACGGGGCGCCGGCGGGGGAGCAAGAGCGGTCGGTCGTGGTGGGCGCTGCGTAGTCGGTCGGGGGTGGCGAGCGCGTAATTCTTTTGTTTATTGCTAAACACCTTACTTCTGTTGAGGGAATACGCAGAGTTGTATTTGTGAATTCTCGTCGAATGTGACCGTCGATGGGCGGCGAAGGGCGGTCACTGCGGTAGCTATACGTGCACTAAACAAATTTAAAACGTCTGCAAAAACTGTGGTGTACGGAGGAAATGTTTTATTTATTCGCCGTTAGTGTTTTAATTATTTCAGGTTGCACAAAAGGCTATACGCCGTTACGTGGTTACTGTGACATAAAAATGTACGTAGCATAAAGTTTTTTCTTCAGCCAATGTCCTCGAATTAATTATTGTTTTTTAATTAAAAATAATTTCGTGATTTCCCGAATACTGCTGTTGTAGGTATTACAAGCGTGCAATTACGTACGTTATAATTACTTACAGTTACTTATGTACTTACTTCAAATTAAATAATTAGTCTCATTCATTTCTGGTATTATCACATAAATACGTGTATTAAGTTTACTTGTTTTGCTTTTGACATGATTGCGTTTGTTTAAGGATAAATCTAATCCAACAATTTACGTAACACCTAATATATTCATTAAATTGTATCCGATTTTATATAATGCTGACGTATATTCATAAATGCGTTGGATAAAAACCTCGTTTGGGGATTTACTGAAATTTCGTTTTATAAGACCTTTGTATAAAATAAGGCCGGGTAAAAAAAGAGGTTTTTTAATATCGGCTGTCGGCGCTATTTGAATGTTGACATTTTGATTTTAGAATCCCTTCGTGATTACTAAAGAAAAATGGTTAAGTTAAAAAAAAATTAAATCTTCTTAAACAAAACATATCATATTATAACTTGTCAGTTAACTCAACATAATTATAAATAATTATCACCCTAAGTTAATTATTATTTTGGATCTAATCAAATACAATTCATGAACAATTGTCAACAATGATGAATTTATCTTTTTTTTTGTTTTTTTTTTTTTGGCATCGTGTTATGTTACTACAACTTTTGTTTTATTCGACATTTATTAGGTATTTAAAACTATACTATAAAGCATGTTCTTTTGAAGAAAAATGTTAAGTGAATATGTAAAATACTGAGAAAAAATTATAAAAAATTAAACTGTTTGTTATAAAATAAAATTTGTTAATGTTACATATTATATTGTTCAATTATAAAAGTAACTTAATTTAGTTTCAAATTGAATGTTATTAATATATAATTTCCCATTGAAACTTAAATCCATTTATGTTGTAAGTTTAGAATTTTTTTTTTATTTTTTTTTTTTATAAAACAGTTATATTTTTATTTAATTTTAAATAATACTATTGTAGGTTAAGAAAATTAAATTAATTTTAATTAAAATAAAATCCAAATTGTTTTAAGATATTTTAATTAAAATAACAAACTATCATCATATGATTATAACTTCCTGAACATAAATATTTTATTAAATGTATATATTATGGTCGGTGAATACTGAAACTTTTGATTACAAACGTATCAAACTTGATATAAAAAGGTTAAAACAAAATTCCTCACTATATAATACATACTTTTTGATATATATATATATATATATATGTGTGTGTGTGTGTGTGTGTGTGTGTGTGTGTGTGTATAGGTAAAGTAATATTGTTTTGTTAAGTTTGTACTGTTTAAATTAACATGGTCAAAGTAAAATATACACAATAAAATTCTTTGAGAACTTGGATAAGTTTTTTTTTATCTTTATTGAAATTAATATGAATCAAATCTGAAATTAAACTGCTTTCACGAAAAAAAAAATATTAATCATTATGTACCTATTTCTACAATGTATTATAATTTATAGAGTATCATTATATATTGTTTTAATATTTCATTTTGTTTTTGATAAACTATATTTAATAATAGCATAAGGCATTTTTGGAGATGTTAAATTTCATACAAACCAGTAATATTGACAATAATTCACTTAGAAGTTAAAAATTATAAAATTTTGTAAAGCTTGTTCGATGAAAAACGAATAAAATATTAACACAAAATATGAAATTATGATCTGAAATATGAATTCTGTATTAAACATTCGTTTATAGAATTTAATATAAATTTTGATTTCAATATTACATTTATCGGTATTACGATCTAATCTACTAAGCCATACTATAACTAATATAGACAGATTAATTACGAAATTAATTTATTCATAAGATTTTATACTTTGGTTTTCGTTAAATAATAATATTTAATTCACAATTAAATTGTAATTTATAGTTCAAACGCTTTAATGTTTGTTGAAAATGTAATCTTAAGGGTATACGTTTCAAAATTATTTACATTATTACAATAAAAAAACTATTTTTTTGTTTACATTGAAAAACGGAGTATACATATAATTAAAAATTTACAAAGCTAAGATTGACCAAGATAATCAGCATAATAAAATAATAAGGGAATTCTTTTTTTAAACGCATTTTTACATTTATAAATATTGATTTGTTTCAAAACGTAAATGTAACAATACTCATATACAGACTGTATAGATAAATAATTATTTTGGCCGAAGATTATTTATTTCAGTGTCAAACCATAAAAATAATAATTGAAATTCACATAAGCTGCATTATTATACATTATGCGTTGCTTTCATTTTTTTTTTTTTTTTTATTCAATTTCACATTGTACACTTATTTAATTTGTGTTTACATTTATTTGAGAATATGCAATCTGTAAATATTTATTTTTACTAAGCGTATGTGAATAGAAGATTTCTTATATAACTTGAAAGGCTTGAATTAGACAAAACACTAAATGGTAACATTTTAAGAAATTTTTCAATTAACTAATTAAATCGTCACTACATCTACATTTAAGTCTTCTAGATAGATGGTTAGGTAATTTATTAGAATTTAGTTGGGAAATAAGAGTATAGGGATGGAACGAATAACGCCAGTAAAACTTTTTGTAAATTGAGACTGTCTCAGTTATAGACTATAGTGTTGATGTGGACGACTGATTGTTTTATTGGCGACATTGTATTTATAATTTTTTTGATAATTTCTAAATTTTTTTACTATCATGAATTCGATTTATTTTTCATAATTAATTTTACTTTAATAATATTACTTTTGGTTATAGACCTTCATCTAATATTATATAAGAAGTTGATTTAATATTAAAATGACGTATATGATTAATAACAGTCAAAATAGGTGTTAAAAATTCACTATGTAAAATATAGTTAGGTAATAATATTAAGAAATTAATAATTGTTTAGTTGAAATTCTGATTTTATTAACACAATTTGTTATGTGTTTGGGCGAGTTTGTTTAAAGTCGTAAATCTCTTTTTTTCATAGCATTACAACTCCACAAATCGAGTGTTTTGGGAGGGGGAGGGGGTTAAATACTAATTACTTGTTAACCATATAATTACTCCAGAGTTCCGCCGTACTATGATAATAATATAGAAATGCTAAATTTCGTCCGTCGTGTTTAACAGCCTGCGTGTACATATACACTATAAAATATTGCCTCAACCATTGAGTCAACCGTTTTTGGCAACAACTGGTTTATAGCTATAAATAATAATATTGACTGCATCTCGCAGTCATTTTATTGTCTAGAAAGACACATGGACACGTGAATTGTGTTTTATATAAGATAGATATTATGACCCAATGCGTGACTATGAGAATCGATGTGGGTTAATCGTGAAATGGACCGGACGCAGACGTAGGATATTATTCACACCGAGTCCGGTCACGTCCGGAAACTCGCGCCTGTCGGACCCACTGCCCAGTCAATTTGCTATCATTCAGCGATGAGGAATTCAAACGCCCGGGCTGATCGGAATTAAGTTCAAAGTACTCGTACCAAATGTATTACGTTTTCGACCTACATCCTCAAAGTATGAAATAAATCGATTAAGCGTTTTAAATTGCATTTATTTCACCGTGTACAGCTGCAGTCAGTAAAGAAAAGAGACAACCATATATAATATAGTAGGTATACGAGTTAAAATATATTTGCACAATTTATCGGGATCACGTCGTCAGCTTATAATATATTATTTTACTCTACGCAAGAGTAACGTTTAAATCAATTTAAATAATGAATTCGTATAATTTTATTCTCTTTGGGTATAGTACAGTAGTTGGTATATAATTTAAAATATGGAATTACTAATAAAATTCGAAAACGAATTAATAGGTACACTAATACCTATTTATATATAAAATTGTTAATATTTTATAATATGAAATTTTATGAGTTGAACTCATTTCTATAATAAAATGCATAATCGTGCTGTGAGAAATGAATTGTGACACTATGCGTGATTTGATTCCAATTAATACTAAAAGTGAGTCAAAATATATTTAATCAGGGTAAGTAACATGAAAATTTGATTAAACTATTATATCACGGGTTTTACAACAAATATTTTGGTATTGATATATTGAACGTTTTATCTATTTATTTGTTAAGTGGGCTATTATTGCTTACAAATCATTATCCAATTAATACTTATGACTTATATTTAACGTTTTGTTTTTGATTATATATCAGTAATAAATATAATATATATAATTAATTAAACCATCAAATAATTTAAGATTTTTTCAACAACACGATTAACTCAGGCTCGAACTAAAAACGTAATAGATATTTCTAAGCCATCGATTGAAAATTGTTATTTTTTGAATAGAACTGTTAAGTAAAATACTAAAATACATATTAAGTATATTTCGATAAAGCTTTTCTGTAAAATAATAAATCGGAATGACGAGTATACGTTTTTATACAAGTTATTGGTTTCAAAAATCAATAACATTAGATTTTAATATGATATTTAGACATTTCATGCCTGTATTCAACCACATTCATTACAGTTTCAAGTTTTCTCTAAAAGCAGTGAGCACATTTGGAAATACTAAGTGTGTTCAACTACAATTTCCAATCCATTAGTGTAATACTTGAAATAATTGGTGCACATTAATAATGCCAAAAATTATCATTTTCAAATTAATATAAACGATATAATATTGTTATTTAAAACTACTTTGAAGTTTATAATCATTGGCAAGAACAAAATATATTATTTTTAGAACAGCCAGCGTGATTAGTATCAAAAGTAAATGAATAAACAAATTAAAATATAATTAAAACTAATACGGGTAGGATTTTTGTTTTTTTTAGATTAATTCAATCAAATACAATATAGATTCGTATAGTCATTATTGTGTACAACACTAAAATATTAACAACCAGTGGAATTTGACATAAAGTAAAAGTGTTTCAAACACTTTAAAGTAGATTGGCCAGGTCGTTATTGATTGAAGATTAATAATAAACTAATCAGGTATTTATAAAAAATACGATATAATAATAGATTCATTGTAGGTTTAATAGTAAGTTTTTTCAAAGAATACATGCTGCTATGGCAAAAACATTATCTACATAGTTGCATTAAAATTATTAATGTAAAATTAAACAGCATTTATCGGTACAACAATATTATAGGTAAGGAGTAGGTCATCTTTGAGCTAATCCAATTTGCTTTTCTTTTGATACACGCCACTGTACACAATTTTAAGAAACTGTTTATATATCACATAATCTCCGTATCAGAGATTGTCGTACATTTCAATATTTTTAATATTAATAAAATACAAGCCGAAGAAATTTTATAAAAATATCATTATATTTTAATATCAAATTATTTTTTTTAGCATTTCGTTGTACTTAAAATCTCGTGGGATTTTCTAAATGGAATTATTTTATCAGATGTCATGGATGCGTTTACATTTGTATTAGTTTAATACGTATAAGTGTTATTACTTTGGATTATTTTGTTCATTAAGAAAATCATTATTTCAGGTAAATTTCCTACAAATATGGGTAGTAATTATATTCATTGTTTCCAATTCTAAATAATATATAAATTATATTTTAAATAATCAATTTTCCGTTCTACTCCGTTCCCTCATTATGACGGGTTGCCATTATTATGCATGCATTGTATCGTTGTTTCGTTTTAATTTATTAAACGAAATTTGGTTTACAGCATGAAAATAATGCTTTTGGTACAACCAAAATATATTTGCTGATCAAGTAATAAATTATTAATTAAAAAAAATAAATGTTCGAGTCACATAAACTTTTATATATGCGTATGCATGCTAGCATAATAATTTCTGAGTGTATATTATTTTATGTCAGCTTCGTGTGCTAAGATAAAGCAAATGATGTTCCGTCTTATTCCTACACAACTTTCAAGATATAATAAAGCACCTTTTTACAAATATTTGCGTGTGATCTATGCGTAACCTTGCATGTGACAGACGTGTATTTTATAATAATTATAATAACTAATTACACAACGAAGAAAGATAATAATAATTTGTAGTACACCAATGCTACATAAAGGAAAACGTGAAAGACTAGTCAACTTCTATCTAAAACGTGATTATTTTACATCATTAGATGTTTTGTTTGACACGGTGCTTGAGATTTTATCGGGAGTATAGAGCACAAAAATAGGGAATAAAAGTGTGATTGTAGTTTAATAATAATATGCATTGTTATACATTGGAGGTTTGTGTGTGCGAGGGGGGGATGATCGCTCCTTCTCGGGACTTGGTTAATTATTACTACAGTAGGTAAGTAATGAAAAATAATAATTAAAAATAGTTAAATAATATAACAAATTATATATAATATATTATATAACACTTTTAATAAAAATTAATATAATTTTAAAATATAACGAAAATAAAAAAGCAAGTATGGTTGGATAGTTTTCAACGAGAAAAATTTGAATTGTTTATTTGATATGGTATTTTATAAGTTATGACTTACTACAAAATTTAAAAATTTAAATATGTAATTTTCTATACCCACTACTAAATTCAAATGTATAATAATTCTTACAGGTAGTCCGCTTTCTATTTTTTAAATAAAAGTTGTTCTTTCTTATTATTTTTTGTGCCATGGTACTAAATTCACCTCCTTCCCTTTCTATATTTTTAAGTGTTGTCAAAACCACTACTGTTATTTTATTAATATAGATAGAAAAATATAAGCACTATAATATTTTTGTCGGATTGATCATTTTTGGTTTTAAATTTTTTATTTCTTGGCATAAAGTGGCGTAAAAAATCATGTTGTTTATTATTTATTTTATCATTATTTTGAAGAATTAAATACGTAATTTTTATTATTTACACTTTTTTATTTTAATATTGAACACGTTAATAATACTTGAACATTCTCATAATGTGTAAAAACAAAATATATACAGTACATATACGTTTAATAATATTAAGGCAACGTGAAGTTATCATATAGGATGATTCACCAATCATGTTTACAATCATTTTTTCTTTTAATAATAAATTTTAATTTCGATACGTTAACATTTTCAGAAAAATTATCCGATAAATAATTTACAGTAAAAAAGGGGATTTGATAAACACAAATTTATATCTCCATAAGACACTTCTTAAATTGTACAAAAAAATCTTAAGAATTTGAAAATATGAATTATGGAAGAATAAAGGAGGCGACTTGGTTAGAACGCTTGATGAGGTAGTATAAATTAATTCTTTAGAATTTAATACTACGTGGTAATATTACGTATTTTAATATTTACTAGGCATTGACAACTTTCTGAGATATGACGAGAATCAAATAGATGATCTTATCTGTTTAAAGTGTAGATTCTACTTTATGTTTTTAACAATAAACACAATGTTATTGTCAATAAAACAATATATTAGTGGCCTTTTTTTTTTTTTTTAATAAACTCTTGTTGAAATTAAGATGAAATAACGTAGGTACCTACTTCTCCATAAAGTGCCTACCGTCTATTTACCGTTACGATTTTTTTCTTTCTGTATTTTACTTATTTTTGTATACAAATTAAACATAATATTTTTTTCTCCATGACTAATCAAACCTATATATATATTTAATGTACATTTTATGATTAACATGGCCAAATTACTCAAATTTTGATAAATATGTCTACGCTACCTTAAAAATAATAAAAATAAATTCTGTTTGCTTATATATTTTTCGTTATAATACATACAGCAATGTTAATAGGAGTAATTATTTTATTTTTTCTCTCGTTTTCTCGTTTCTTTGATATAATTAACATTTTTTCATTATTTCCTCCTTGTTGAATAAACAAACGCAGCCAGCGAGATATAAATTTCACTAAGGTATAAATTAAAACGCTTAGTTTAATTTTCTCACTGTCGTATATATATGTATAATATATTATAGAAGTATAAAACTGTTTTGTAGATATAATTTTCTACAAAGTAATTTACAAATTTTTTCACTCTGTTATGAACGGTATTTATCATTATTTCTCGATATAAGCCATTTATATATTTTATATACGTATTATGCATATTCTACGGGTAATTACGTATATATATTCGTAATATTACTTATTTATACCTATATAATATAATTTGTATATAGGTGTACTATATATAATATAGTATAGACCATGTTATTGTGTTAAATACATTATGGCTTTTAAAACTCCATTATTGCGTTCGCGAAATTTGAGATAGAACAGAAAATCGTACTGTCAATTTACGGCCACTTCCGCCGGTGGTAAAAAAAAAAAACTGAATATTAACAGCAAATAAATAAAAATAAAAAAAAACACATTGTGTCCGATGTGAAATTCGGTCGACCTGTCACTTTTCAATATACACAATTTTATTACCTCTTATTGCCTACGTATATTATTATACTATTATTAAATTTTTATATACCTATCTACTTTTGTTGTTTTATATTATTATTATTATCACTATACGACCTGACCTGCAATACGGTGGCCATTTAAATTATACTGTCCAAAACGGGTGGAAGGGGTTGGAGGCCGGTGAATGTGGCCGAGGAGAAGGCGGTAGCTTTTCGAATATTGTTTTAAACAAAAGTGAATGCTTTCAGCCCAACGTCGTCCTCCACGCTTGCATCTTCACCCTCTACCCTCGACACGAGCCTGCTCGGAATTTTGGGGACAGACCCACCCCTAGAGATACGTCCGTTTTTATTGTTCGTTATTATTGCGGACACTATATTATTCTGTTTTTCGATCGTATGCAATTCCATTATAGCGGTTTACGACTGACCGGACAGCGGGAAGAGCCTGCGTTTTATTAATTATTAACGCAGTCAAATTTATCTTCTGCGAATCCGGGCAAAAACATGGTCTAACTACTACAGAGCTAGCGGAATAAAAAAAAACGTATTCATAATAAACGTACTATATAATAATATATTATTATATTATAGTAGAATATATACAACAGTGAATATAAGCATGTCGCTTTAGTGGGTCGGTAGTCTATGTAGATCTCCGTCGTCAATCCGACTGGGTTGTGCAATTACGTATAATCAGCCTTAATAGGCGTAATAATAATTAATTAATTTTTTTTTCAAACTCGTTCCCACAAAGTGACAAATTATTTAGTATCCCTCTCTGTTACTGTTGTATTATTCAAGTTTTATTATTGTATTGCATTTCAACATATAAAAAATGTATCCTTAATATATTTTTTTTTTAAAAACTGATTAAAGTATACTGTTTACCTAATATTTTTGACGGATAGGCTTAATAATTTTTAAACAAGTATACATTTTTGGATTATATGTGACTTGAGAAAAAATTGTTTAAGTACATATTATACGAGATGGGTAAAATACAAATTGTGAATTTATATACACTTTAAGTATGTCAATTACATTAAAAACGTTGTCAAGTTGTCAAGTTGTCAAAAAAAAAAAAAATATCTAAATATTTCATTCAAAGTTTCAGACCGCACTATAAGCTTTATTTTGAATGGTTTTTAGAGCACGATGATTAATGGTTTTTAAGTTCATGAAACAATACATCCAATATTATGTAGCCCCTATAGAGTGACTAACTCGTGCTAGATTATGAAAGGCTGACCAAAGTCATCCAAGGCGAGGCTGCTAATTTTGGGATCAGTATTGTTGTACTACTGTAACATTATTATTATTTTACTAAAATAATAGCCATATTAAAAAGGTATAAAGAAATATTGTAATCTATTCATTGAAATTGCAACTTAAGTAATACTAAGTTTCATCGGGTTATTCAAATAATGATAAAATTATATGAATAATATGGTGGATAAATAATATCTATTATATATATATATGTGAAAATGAAAACCTTTCGAGGCCTATGTTCTCGGAAATTATTGAACTGATCGTTATGATTTTTTTTTTAATTGAAGAGCTCATTGCGGAGAAGGTTTATGACATTTGATCTATTTTCTAATTTAATAAACAAAGGAGTTATAAAAAAAAAAACTAGAACTGAAAATGCTTTTTTCAACGTGATTTATATTATTTGTGTTTATTTATAAGATTACCATTGGTTTTATATTTATATCAAAACATCTAACAACAGCTTTATAACATTATGCTTATGATGCTTGGGTTTTCTTACCCGTACAGCATAACAAAAACAACGACGCCGCCACTGCTGACAACGGGCGTTGTGCGCGGTGAATGCATTCTACGGCTACCAAGGACGGACCGACCAACATTTTAAGTGAAGCCGCGTAAAAGTCAGAACGCTGTCGAATATTCAAAATGCCTGCATTTAAATAGTAAACAGTAATTCTAAGATTGTATTATAACCTTTAATCACGTCTTCCATCATTTTTGACTCATTTTGATTCAATTCCAGTGATATTTGCTGATTTTTTTTGTCGTTGTTTATTCAATAGATATATTCTGACCTGCGTAGCCATTTATCACAATGAAAAGGAAAATTAATTTAGGTCTTTCATCAAATAGAATAAAACGCCAACGTTTACTCAGATTAAGTCAAAATAACAATGGCTCGCCAGATAACTGCGATATTAATATTAATATTAATAACAATAATTATGATAATATAAATAATATATTTATTATCAATAGTATTGATAGTATTAATGATAACAATATTAATAACAATTTTGCATTTAATGACAGTGATATAGTCGATATTATTAACAATATTCACGATTTTCCTATTGAGGAAAATTTAGTTAAAAAAAAAATAAAAATAAAAATAAAATTTTTTTTCTTCAAAAAACTTATACATGTATGCCCCTGGAGAAAAAAACTAATAATATTGTTTATAAAGAAATATTGATTAATTGGTAGTTATGTAGCATTTTTCAAAAATAATAAAAATTACTTTTCAAAAAACGTAATTCTTTTTTTTTAAGTTTAGTATAAAACGCGAAGTATGAGTTTTATTAGTTGTCAGCCTATTTCAATTTGGATATTATGTTGTATTCACCGCTTTCTTTCGTCGTATTTTTTTATTTTAATGTGCATGCGTTAGTTAAATTTTTATATGCATCAGACAGAAAGAGTTATATAATGCGTATTAGCATTATCAAAATAAAAATTCGACGAAAGAAAGCGTCTATCACTTACAGTATAAATCATTATTTTTTTCCTCGGGCAACGCCGGGTAATGAACCTACCTAATTCTAAATTCACTCACTTACGCACCTTATGGGGTCCGCAATCCATCGCAGGTGGATGTTTACTTCTCACATATTGTCGTAATCCAATGCAGTTGATTACCTACCTAGGTGGTTTAGATGCATGTAAATCATTTGAGTCACTTAACTTAATATTTGGCTCAGTCGATGTTCGGCGGGACAGCTAGTTATATATATATATATACACACACACGTATACTGAGTGATTCAAAATTTGCGTTGCAGCCATTTAATCACATAAATATTTAAAATATAGAAAAATATATGATACGAAAGTTTTTTTGATTTAGAAACATCTAAAATGTCTAAATGATTTACAATATGTTGGGGGGTTTTAGGAGTCAACTTTAAAAACTCGAATGGAAACCTATACTTTTTTGCAAAAATAATATAAAGACATTTTTTATACATTTTAGTACTTGAACAACATTAATAATTGCAAAACTCTATGCTTGAGAGATACATAAAGTTTTAATAAATTTATAAAGTTGACCACCATTATATGATAAAATGACTGTAACATACATTTTATATTACTCTTTATATATATACTCTTTATACTATTATATAGGTATATTGCTTCAGATGAATTCAAACAAAATAAGTGTGTGTTTTTTTTTTTATTAGGAAAAACGGCAGAATCCATAGACATTAGCTGTGACATCTTATTATATATCTTAAAATTAGTGTTAGCAAGTAAATATATATTAGGCGATATTGATTTGCGTTATGGTGTTTGTTTCAATTAGTTTGTAAATATTATGTATGATCGAGAAAGTCGAGTAGATTTTCGGTGGATATAGGAGCCGGTTCAAGTGAATTCCCAAGGGTTAAAGAAATGTTGATGATATTTCTAGATTCTAAACACATTTCGCAGTCAGTCATATTATGAATAGTTATTTTCTGTAATAGTATTCGAACAGTAATATGTTACAACAAATAGTTTTTCTTATAATTTTACAACAGCAGAAAACCTTGTAAATATTTTACACCAAACTTTTGACAAGGTTTTCTCGAAAAAAAAAATACAGCGATAGATAATTATTCATTTAATATGATTAGTCCCATTAAAATTTAAATACAATAAAAAACTAATAAAGAATAATATTTATGGATGTACACTACAGCTTGTGTGATCACTGAAGACCTCATATTTTCCACGCAGAAAAATTATCGAAATTAATTTTAAAAACATGCATAACCTACAACACTTATACGTTATGCAGTTGTGCGACCATGGCCAAATATTGTAATATAACAAGTGGAAATCGTCGTTAGTGCCTACTATAGTGGAAGCAGTTGACATTTGTTTTCGTCCGCGATATTTAACGATAATTTTGATAGTGGCTGTGTTGCGTGCATAGTGAATGAGCCTTTCGTTGGTTTTATACACCGTGGTCGTAAACCGTAGTCAAGTCACGTGCCACATTACGCGTGTACCCTGTACCGGGGGCGGCGGCGGTGGTTTCTATGTAATACTTTAGGACCACGTGGTCCCCTACCCTGCCGTCGACCAAGCCGCGGCCATAAAACGTATACGAACGGTGTGCAATGGTTTTATGTGCTCACCGTTTAAATTCCTGCAAACAACCGAGATTTTAGCATTTGTAGGCTCCCGAAACATATACATGTAACCAGGTGAATACTTAACCGCTTCGAGAATTTATCACTCTTTGGACGATATTGTGGTACTCTGTTAATATTTTCATATGACCGATCGATATTATGACGACGGGTACTGAGTCAATTTTATCACATTTATGAACGATTAAATGCGTGTGTTCATATAAATATCTCCAACGAGTTGTCTGCTATTCAAACAATTTAATAAAACGTATACTAGGTACCGCCTACTATTTGCATTGGCTTAGAAAACTAATTCGGTACTTATGCCCGCGTTACATAACCATTAAATTTTAAGTAAACATTTTTATCTCATGGATTTGAATAATCGTACACTTTTCACACGTTATAAAAGTTATAGATTAACATTTTTGTGAGGTGAGGCAAAAATGTGCTATTTTTATCATTATGTCATGTCGTATTTGATGAAATGAAAGTTTGTTGATATAAAACATGACCATTAACCAGTGCGAGCTTATTATTATTCAGTACTTGTGTTCTATGCGTTTTTATTATTTTTTCTTTGATAAAACGTTTATATTATGGTTATTTTGGCTATACAAAACAATATCATAATACTAAATTCGCTGTCTTAAAATGTGCAATCGCCTATCGATAACGTTGTATGTGCTGCGATGAAAATAATTCAATTTGTGTTCTTAACATAAAGTTATTTCTCCGTTTAGTTTTTTTTAAATTTTAAATAGGTAAAATTAATATTTTACAATACGATAAAAACAAATAAATAAATATGTAATTTGTATTTATATATTATCTCTCTCTCTCTCTCTCTCTCTCTCTCTCTCTCTCTTTCTTTCTTTCTCTATATATAATGAAAATAGTATAAAACGTTTTTTAATTTCAATTATAATAAGTATTACAGCATTCACAAAGTACTTCTGTAACAATAGAGAGCACGGTCAACAATAATTTTCATTGGTTTCAATACTTTGTATAAATTCGTATTACTTTATTTAACTATACATCAAAGGCATTATGAGATTGAATTTTAACTAATGACAAGCAAATAATATCAGTGGCTTGGGAATAAAAGGACAAATTTCGCATTTTAGATAATTTGATATGTCACATGCAATGCTCTAAATCAAGTTCGGAGGTTTTACTCATGCTAGAAACAGTAGGTATAGGTGGGTACTCGCTTTAACTCAATATTAGGGAAAATATAATTCAAACAATTTTTAAACTTCAAATACCAACGTAGGTTTAAATAAGTATAATTTTCCTTGAAATTCATATGAAAATAGAAATATTGGCTTTTTTAGACGATATTCGCTGCTGCAGTTGTAACAATGCGTACCACAAAATTGAATTTGAGTTATCGAATCACGTAGTTAATTATAACAGGCAGGCCACTAACCGCCTGATGTATTGATCATATTTAATTCGATGATTGTCGATTTATGCGAACAAGTATCCGTAAGGCGATTATCTGCCTTTAAATCATAACGGCATATTATTATGTAGCCTGTAGGTGTATTTTAAGTCTATAGATGGAAATTTATCACATCAGTATGTCATGGTTGTTATGAAAGAAGGAAAATTTCAAAATATCTTTTTTTATTTCGATTTTTAACCAATATCAATGGAGGATCCGTGGTAACGCACAAGTATAAGCTCATAAAATGCTTTTAAATACGATATAAAACAATTAAAAATATCCATCATTATTATTACCGAGAAAAATAGAAAATATTCTATGAGCTTTTCCATGAACAATTTTACTCCAAAAGGAAAATATTAAAATAATTGTTTAATTATTTTTAGAGAGGCTTGGAAAATTATATGGTCTATTTGAGTAAGTCAGCATACCCACCAATAGGATGATACATTCCGTAAACCGTAATATTATTATAATTTGATCGAAGTCATTCGCACGCGTTCTATACGTCGTACGCAGTCGATTGAGCAAAACTTGTTTACTTGACGGCGTCGGTCTCTCCGGATACCATACACACATACGCATAGTGCATTATTACAATATTAAATTATATAGTGTCACAGTAGGTAATATTATCGATTGAATCGAGTCGATCGACTTGTGATGGTTCCCTCGAAACGTTTAGCGGCTGTGCTTAGGTCTATGGATATAAAGCTGATAGGACCGGCGTATAGTGATAATTGCCGGAAAATGGTGCGTCGAAGCGATATAATAATAATGTTGTATTTCTGGTAGATGAAAATGTACCTAATCACAATGGTCGTGCAGATATCTAGTCCATCGACTATATGATTAGTTTGAGTACTTATATGGGTACACCTACATATCAGTTCGATAGTTTACACAGAGTCGTGGAACCAACTTATACATTACGCGCAGGACTTAGGACCTAGAGGGACTTTTACTGTCTGCAGTATTCTGTAGTTGATGAGAGAATGAATAGATAACAGCAAATTCCAGTCATTCTTTGTAAGCTCCACTGGTAGTTCTCTCTCAATATTTCGGTTTGTTTTCGATACATTTTTTTTTTTATGTTTAATAGAGAATATAAAAACGACTAAATAGTACATTTTTGAAGAAAAAAATCTTATTTCTTTATATGTCGTGAAATATTCAGATAAATGGGTTATAAAAAAAATGATGAAATTAATAAATAATAATTTTGATGAAGAGAATACTGTTAAAAGAGCAAAGTGTATATTCTGTAAGCAATCAGTTGGTATGATTTGAATTTTAGATTTATAATTAATAGAATAGTAAATTATTCTAAACATTTTTAATGTGCTAAATCAAAATATATCTTGTTTCAAATAAATAAACGCGTTATAAATATTATAAATTTTAAGTTTAACGTGATAAAATCAAAAGTAATGGTATATATTTTATTTTATCATTTTTCATACTAGCTATTCTGTAAACTTTTGATAATAAACACTTTTTTATAAACCTACTAATTTAAATACACGTTTATAAGTCTAATATTTAATGAGGTAATTTACAATATTTTCAGAAAAAAATATAACTATGACTATTTAAGATGTATATTATTTTATTGTTTGCAATTTAAAAACTCTAATGTAAGTACTATATTAAACTGGCAAACAAAGAAAAAGAATAAAAATCACAAAGAATGGCATACATTACCTACAAAAAAATTAATCTGAAAATCTAATTAAACAAAAAAAAAAAAAATAAAATAACAAATTTTGGCCGTGTTCAGTTTATAAATAAAACTACCTGTAGTCTGCTGTATTATTGATGCATTAATTCTAGAATTTAATTGTATTATATGAATTACTACCTATACAGTTCGTATAAAACAACGCATAAAAGTTTAGAGAACTATTTAAAATTCATGATCCGTGGCGTATACAATACGTAGTATACTGATGACTTCGTTAGTTGTATTAATGTATACCAAGTTTGGTTTCACTTAAATTTATTATTTACTGTAGTCTGCAGATATAAGTTTTATTTCGAGTTCCAAATGCTAAATAATTATATAAAATTAATTTAAAACTATAGTTCAGTAAATTATATTCCACCACTTAATAGTCGGTTCCAATTATAATTTCGGTTTTTATTCTTAGTACAACAAAAGCAGCAATATATTATTACTGGCTCATATAAATGTATTGTTCATACTTCACTAAAAGTTTATTTAATATGTAGGTATAACCATGGCTAAATAGTTTATTTAGCTATGGGTATAAAAACATTTTTAAAGCGAAATTTCAATTGTGTTTTATCGCCATAAAATATTTTTTCTAGATTTAAAAATTAAAAATTAATATTTTCATTGGAACTATTGCATGCAATGTTTGAAATAATTGGTTTCATATAATTGCATTGGACAATGTAAGTGTCCATCAGTTTTTTCAATAAAAGTAAATTATATTTCAGTGATTCATAATACTAAAATAATATGCATTTTTTAAATGTAAAATAATAGTTTGTAATATTGTTCCAGGTTTTCTAAATTGGTTCTGTAAATCGTTTATTGACTGTTAATTTGTGCAAAGCTAAAAGCATTACTTTAATTCCATAAAAACCTACAAAATAAATTTCACTTTATCGTGTTGACAATTTTATGATGAGGAAACAATAAAACTCATTACTTTACCATAACAAAAACACTGTATTCTAAGTGATACTGCATATTATTATACAGGTACTATAATTCGCTATACAAATCGATTAGTCGATTATTGTTAGACAATTCATCAACTATTTAGACATTCTATTTACTTCGCTGGATTAAATATTTTAAATATTAAACAATGATATTATGTTTTATTAAGATTAATATATTATTTTATAATTTAGATATTAATTTCCAACAATACTCTAATTGTTATGACTTATGAATTTTAAGATGTACCAGTTTATTCAACGATTTATGTCAAAAAGTATCTCAAAAATTAATTGTATTCGTATTACGTTATTAATGAATTCCATTTAAATGTTCATAAAGGTTTTAAGATATTGATATTTTACATATGAACTAAATTACGGTAGGTACTTAACAATCAATTAAATTTGTTTTTATTGGCCCACTGATAAATATAAAATAAAAATTTCATCTCAACATTATTATTGTATTGTAGTATTTAAAAGTAAATGTATTTTTTTTTTAACAAATACTACTTATTATAGCTCTACAAATAACAAAAAATGTAGTTTTTTTGTATAGTTTTTTCTACAATGGTTTATAGTGCCATGTTAATAACTAAGTAACTAAATATTTTAAAATCCTAAAACTGCGGAATTGTGAATTGTGATAAGACTAAATAAATCGACGTAAACTCAATAAAAAGAATAAAAGTAAACTAACCACTGGACGATAAAGTAAATTATATCTTTCTTTATATAATTCTTGGGTGTATTATTCTTTTGTCAGTGATTGTGTAACTTTTGAATGACTTGGCTGTTTTCAATAAAAGTTATATCAATAGATTCCTTGAGACTTGGAGGGTGTTTATAGTTTATTTTTTCTAACCTTATAGGTAACTAAATGGTAGCTCAAACATAATAGATTTAGGTTTCAGCTCACAAAAAAAGAATATTTTTTTATTTATTTATAGAGTTGTTATTGGTTACATATTATATTAGTATTAAAATTTAATATAAATATTGTAAAAACATTTTTTTTACAAATATATTTATAGTTTAAACACATTTTTGGCACGGTTAACGCCGAGTGGCCATTGGTAACATATAATAACTATATATATTATGTATAATTTAGTTATATAAAAATGGATGTTGGTTTATCCAAAGTTAATAGACTTAAAAACTACTGAACCGTTTTTTTTTAATTTTTGGCACGGAAACGCCTGGCGGAACAGGCTAGTATAATATATAATTATATTTTTATGCACAATATTTGCTGAGAACGACGATTTAAATTGTTTACATTGGTGCAAGCAATATAATATGGAAATTATAAATCATATATATATATATATAAATGTATAATTAAATGATATATAATTCTAAATATATAATAAAATGAATTTTACCTAATATACACGCTCGTATTATAAGTGTCTAGATACTTATAAAATATTGTATTGCAGAGAAGACAATTATACAAAAGGTAATTATAGATTTTCAGAATTTGAATTTATAAAGACCACTAGTGCACGTGTCTAGATTAGGAATAGAGAAATCGTGTAACCAACAGCTCTATAGTAATAATAATAGTCATAATAATGAGATATAATATCGTCATTGCCGAGTTATCATCAATTAAACTGTTAATTTACGTTATTATGCCTTAACTATACGCACATTTATTTATTGTGTATTTTTTTCTTATCTCTACACATTCACACGCAGAAGGATCATTTGGCATTCCTCCGTCGACATAGCGTCGAAGCGAAGGTCGGTTTGATATGCAAGTGCGTGTTTTTTTTTCTCTTCCCACCACCCTTACGGTATATTATTCCGCGTACGCCCACGTCATCGTAGTCACATGCGTCGTCGTCGTCGTCGTCACTTTGTGTTGTATAATAATATTATTATTATTATATCGTCGTGTGTGTGAGAGATAATTTTTTTTTCGACTTTCCTCCTTATTCCGTCAACGACACGACGTAGCTCGCACGGAATGAATATACGACGACGTTTAGCCACCACCGACGCGCTGTTTAAACAACCGTACACGCCTTTTGGCCGTAATTTTTGAATGCAAATGCTGTCGCCACCGCCGTTGAATATGGTAATAATATATTATATTGTGTACGCGTATCTTACGAACGCGATATTATACTATTATAATATACGGTTTGACACGCGAACGTCGTCGACGACTGGCCCGCTGGAAAACGATGACGACGACGAAGATGACGCCACCGCCGCCACCGTCGCCGCACGAGTCGCATAATATCGCAATAATTATACTTTATATCTATATCATATATAATATACGAATAATACATAACTACGACACTGTTGTTCGCAGATCGAATATCATAGTACAATCATGCATATTATGCACAAGTATAATGTCGCCGATGCCGCAGACAGACCTTTCTCTAGGGAAAAATTATAACTATATTATTACATTATGTATAAATGAATAACAGTTATAGAATGTAATTCATCAACCGTACCTCTTTTTTTCTTCAGTTAAGGTTCCCACATACTGCGGTGGAGACGGTAAAATTCTATTGTCTCTATGGTGCCAACGTGACGACGGTAAATGTGTCCGGCTACATTTTACAGCCACCTCTACAGTGTATGGGGACCTCAATGCAGTTATTCAAAATCTGTTTTTTTGGATTTTTTAGTCATAATTATGTAGCATAATATTTTAAAATTCTTGAGATTTTTGTAGCTATTACTTGAAGAGTGTTCTGAGGAGACATAAATTTGTGTTTTCAAATTACAATCCTCACCCCCTGTTTAACCAAAAATTATTTTTGCGGGTAAATTTTCTGAAAATGTTGACGTATCAAAATCTCTTTTTACTGTACCTAAATTATTTATCTTATAATTTTATACAAATTTTAACAAATCAAAATTAAAATTCAATCAAATGGTTTTTGAGTTATTTAACATTGTAATTCATATCAATTCATCAACATTTAGGTATAATTTGTAAAAAATGTTCCAAGTGAAATAAATACTACATCCAATATTATGTTTATTTTATATTTTTGTAAAACCATACTTAAGAAATATTATCATTTATCCTGAGTATAAAGATTTTGATAAGTGAGAAACTTTATTATTTTTGCTCTCCGTGACCGCTCAGGGGGAACTTTTTCTTGCGGCAATACTATCCCCGAGTGGCTGAGCGCCGTTTATTAGCGATATCATTATACACAATCGGTGGTCCGTGTTGGGCTAATCTCTTATTCACGGGACCTCGCAAAGAAAAAAAAATTTAGTAAAGCTTGGAGGGACTCTATCCCCTTGATATTGTCCATCGGGCCACAACAAATATTTACACTATTACTACTGTATTAAGGTATTCCCCGCTGACGCTACCTTTCTTCCTCCTCCCTATTTGATAGGGCGGATTCAATGAAATTAGCCACTATCTCCCATTGCTCTCTTCCCTCCGGCGTCTTATTGACGGCCGTCTTCGGTGTGAATTATGCCTTGATTTTTTCTCCAATTCTCGGCCACAATAGAGTACTGAACTATGTTGATTGGAAGTTAGTTGTCTCCAATGCCGTCAATAAGTCCAGTCACTTGGCCTTAGCTTCTATCATCCTCTCGATTAGGGACTTCTCCTTTTCACCTTCGCCGTCTTCATCATAATCGCCGATCATGAACTCATCTTGTGTCTTGTCAAACGGGACGACGGGCGTGCTCTAACTGTTTCAAAAGCAAAATTGAAGTTGTCCACCGTCTTCAACCTCTTTTTGAAGGTTCTCCGTATAACGTCGTTAACCGCGCAGGCTGCTGCCTTGTGATAAGTGAGAAACTACACGTTCGAATTCTAAACTAAATACATCAATATTTTTAAAACAATGATCCATTGAATTTATTGTAGAAAAGAAGGCTTCTCATTTGAAAATTAGAAGCCTGTATCGTCATACGATATTTCTTAAGAAATACAAAAAATCTCAAGTATTTTCAATATGGTCTAGTATTTTTTAAGATTACAAAAATTAGAATTTAAATTCATTATTAAACTTAAAAAATTGGATTAATATACTTTGTGAATCATTGTCTATTATAATACACGAGCTCTTGGTTAAGGTCAATTAATTATAGACTAAAGTGCCTCGCGCTGTTAAACTGGACATTTGTATTATATCTTTTTTATTGTTGTGACTTCAAATTGTATAAGTATTATAGGACTATGGGCTTTGATTCTTAGAATACTTAAATTCACAAACAATTTGACATAGTTACACTTTATTATAACATTTTCTTAAAAATGGACGAGTAGACAAAAAGAAAAGTCAACAAATAATACATCGTAGAATCGGTATGACTATAGGCCAGTAGCTGGTGTATAATACATGTATGAATAAAATGGCTTATTAATGACCACGGATGTGGATATTAATAAAATATTAATAGCGACCACAAAATTAATTTATCTCGGTATACATGGTTGTACCTTTGGTTTTACCCATTAACCATAAATATATAGTTTAATAGCAAATAAATAAGGATTTATTTTTTAATGAGAACGCACTCTACGTTTTACAGTCACCCCTGATTATGCCACTGACCACAATTACATATAGATACAAAGCTATTTTACCTCTTTTCAATAATATACAATTACAAATTTTATTTACGTGTTAATATTAATAAATAATGTTCTGTAACATCCATGCCGTGTACTCAAACAATATATTGTAAACCCAATATTCTGATGTTTAACTATGTTTTCAATTTAAATATTTGTATATTTTTTTTAAACGTCAATACTTATTAAGTAAGTATAATATCACTTGATATTTGATATGAAACAGTTGATAAAAAATAACAATGGATGCAATAGTAGTTTAATAGGAATATGATCTAAAGGATAACTTTCATAACTAGACACGTGAGCACTAAAAGTAATAGTAAGTTTACACAAATTTAACTGAGGTTATTTTACAGGGTAAATTTTGTTTTACTGTTGTTAAAATCGAGTGACCTATCATTTTACATGTTTTTACAGCCGCAATAAACTAATATTAACTATAATTTAATTACTAATGAATTATTTTGGTACTCTTTACAATAATACATACAAACATTTTACGTAATGTACGTACATTTTACCGGTAAATTTGCCAACATTTCTTTACCATTCAATTCAATATCTCTAAGATAAAACAATAAAATAAAATTCGTTAAAACCATATAACTGTTGTCAAGTACATTTATTTTAATTCTTCTTACTTACCGGGTAATCGTCTATTTTACCCCCTCCCTTTTATCCAATCTCTTCGATTACGTAGATGCCGAACGAGACAGCAAATTCGTACTGCTGTCTGTCACCATCCCTCAAAGCAATATATTAATATTATTATGATAATATACGGTTAAAAATAGTACAAAAGTACATTATCCTGATGGATGGATGGATGGTCTTCTACTGCCGTTGCCGCAGCACAGTTGTCGTCTATTATTGTCGTAGACGCGTGTAATGTGTACCGTTTGTGTGGTTATTTATATATAAGAAAAAAAATGAGAATAAAATAAATATTCATCGACCAAAGACATTTCGTTTTTTCGTCTCTGCGTGAAATATAAGCTCTAGACTTATCACTTCGAGCGTGATCTCCTCGTATCGCGATCAACGAAAGCTTTCAAGGTGACAAATGTTCGCTTACTGTAGTGTCTACGTTTCACAGCATAAATGCAATATAACAATATAATATTATTATAATATTGCTTACTGCGATGTAGTCCTCGATCCCGTCAAATTAAAACTTTAAGTTTATATTTTTGTAATATCATAATATATTATGTATAACGATATAGGTAACAGCTCGCATACATCGTGTGGTCAGTTACGCGTAAAACTGTTCACAATAATAATATTATATAATATACTATTCTGTTTGAAACGTTTACTGAGAAAATACAATAATAATACACTGTGAAAACTCGACGACAACGACAACGACAGCTGATGTATTTTTATACCTAAAATGCACACCTACGTAGATTGCAGAGGACGTTTTAAGTCTTCTAATACTGCATTATATCGCGAATTTTATTGACTAATCACCCGTCGAAATTCCATCCACTCGTCCGTCTTCACAATATCAATGATAATATATTTATATTAAACTTTATTGTGCTTTCACGGCCATCATAATTTTGTCTTTACTAATACAATATTTAATAATTCCGTCACAATATTTCGTACTTCGCACTGAGCGCATATGAAACGTAAATATTACACTCGTTTTGAATAATAAAAAAATGAAAAAACTACTTTATTATTCAGCGTTTTTGTTCCAATAAATTATATGTTATTTCCCATTTAAAAAAATCGAAATTCGTTTCGTATTCTGTTTTTTTTTAAATAAACGTATACTTGAAAACACTAATGGATTGATTATGTCACACAGTTTTTCTCAATTTTCTATTTATTTTATGTAGCTTGGTTTTTTTTTACCATTGTGGCAAATGAAAACTCGCAGAGCTAATAAAAAATATTATGTAACCTTTTTTAGGTGGGCACTTTGAAGTATTATTTAATTACTTAAATGAAGGCCGGGAGCAATTAAATAATGGAGTTTAGCTATCTATTTTTTCTTTACCTACAAAACAATACCATCGGGATATTATGTCTTCAGTGCAGAAACATCTATATAATAATATTTTATAATATTTAAACAAATACATTTTGAAAATCACTAGTAAAATACAATAATTATTGTTTGTTTACACGTCTTATTTTTTACTTAGTTGTAATGCCGAGCTAATCATAAAAAACAAAACTATAATTAAAATTTGTTTTTACTTATTATATATAAATTCTGTTGCCAAATCGCGTCTAATTTTTACAGTGCGCAAAACCAACTGGTTAAGGTCTCATCCGAGCGTATACCGTTGAGTTTATCGTACAGAAATCAATCAAGGGCTTATATAATATCATTAAATAAAATTTTATTATTTGATGCGTGTTTTTTTAAATTGTGTTTTAATGATAAAAAATAAATTGAAAATATCGCAGATATTCTTAGTTGCGAAAAAATCTAAATATTTTGAATTGTTCAAATTACACTTCACTCACAGAATCCCTTAGAATACAATTTATTACAACACTGTGATAGAAATAATAGCTATAAATTGTATTGTGAAAACGTTAAATGAAATTCGTTATCGTTCAAACTTTCAAACATTTTAAAATAAATAACACATTTTTAACGTTTATCAGTATTTATTAGTTATAATCTTAATTTCAATTGTTTTCAAAATGAACATTGTACGCACGTTATACATATCGTAGTAAAAACAGATATTTAATGTGCAACTCTAACGTTCCCGAACATGATTTTTAGAGCTAATCATATCCATGCACTCGAAAGTCGAAACAGTGAAACGACCTGTGTACGATTGACACAGGTATAAAACAATTGATGTTATGTATATAATGCGCACCTTTTCGATTTGATAATATTACAACGTATCAATAATATTTTAAAATATAAATATATAAAATTATTATTATTCTAATCTAGGTAGTTGATAGTGTACGCATAGGTATAAATTATCCTTTTACTGTCCTAATGGTTTTATAATAACAAGCGAGCCTTTTTTTTTATCTTTGCTTCGACGATTTGTTTGTCTTAGTTTACGTAAATGCAAAAAATACATGTCGCTCTGGTGTGTTTACATATTATTATAATATAATATTATACATAGAAAAAAATTGATCATAAATTATTCAAGTTATTCAAAGGAATTCTTCGACCACATCCATCGCGTCTTGTGGGGTTTTTTATTTTTCGTACAGAAAACTTAGATATTATATAAAATACGAAAATAGGTTCTATTATGTCTACAATATAGTAAAAAAAAAAAATACACACTACACACATATAGTATATGTATATCGCTTTAATATTAAAATGAGATATTAAACGAGTATTACTGTAGCTGCACGAATGAATTCCGGTTGATCAAATAGTAGTTGTCGATATTAACACTATATTGATCAGATGGACGTTGTCGCGTAAATAGTATAATATTTCACATCGGGCTGTAGGAAATCACGTGTATTATAAAATCCGTTCCTTTTGTTTCTGACAGCAATGATGATAATAATAATAATAATAATAAAACCAGTCTACCACGCGTGTACATAGTGTATGGCACACGGCAGCAAGTACAAATTATTACCGTACGAAGAATTACACCGGTGAATCGTGCCAACACGGTTGTCAGTTTCTTAGAGAATAGCTTAATTAATTTTCCAGTCACCGAATTTTTCCAGGGCGACGAGCTCAACGTAAGTAAGGCATTAGACATACTTGCTGCTAGCTATAACATAACAGCGTTAGATCGTCGATGGTTTTTATCCATGACCGTGTAGGCTGATTTCTGCAGGGTTTTCTAGTAAAAATTAATTTCCGTTTTCCACGGAAAATGTATATACACACGTACTTGATTGATAATCGATTTCAGTTTGTTTTGAAATGAAAAAATGTGTACATTTAATGTACAGGACGCCAGGGGGTGGTTTGTCTGAGCAGTTAATACAAATGTATTATATTTAAGCGAGGTGCGAAATGTAAAGCAAGGGGTGACCCACAAAAGTCGTGATTATCTACTTGTCGCTCATCTTAATTTATATATTATTTTTTTTAATAGGAAAAAACTTCATAGAGGTATTTAGTATTTAGTTTTTCTAGATCGACATTATTTGCAAAAGTATTATGTTTTTGAGTATATTCTGGTATACCTAAAAACCACTATATTAAAAAAAACCTATAAAAACTAATACATTTTCGTGATGCTTAACTTTTTTTTTTTGAAAAATAAAAACAAATCAAGAATTAGAAAACCGGTAATAACATTTAAATCACGTAAGCTACAGTAATAATATGTATTATCAATGTTTTAACGAAACAAACGAATAAATTAATTTTATATAGACTAAAAAATGCATCCTTCAATCAAACGTCATTCACCAATATAGTTAACTGTACGTTTATCGTCAATGTCATTATGTCAATTATTTTATACGTTTATACATTTTGAAATCTGATTTAAAAATGACGTGATGACGTACGAGGAATATTTAATGAAATTTTAATAACGTGTACGGGTGATACATACATATATACTATTTTTAAGCCCAAGGATATTATAGTGTCAGTATATCGTACAAATAATAATGTGTTTGCCATATTATTTGATAATATTTAATTTTTATTCACGATCAATTACTTAACATTGTCGTTTTTTTTTTTGATTTCAGGTGAGTTGTGATTGATAAAATTATGTTTGTGGAATACATTGTTATAACTACATTTTGAAGTAATGTATCCTGTAAATAATGGAATTAAGTACGCAATACATCAATACATCACAAGTGAAGTTTTGCGTCGTTTCATTACACGAAGTAAAGATGAACTGCTTAAAAGTTGAAGTCCTATATAGCTGAATCCTGTTCGACTTTTATTCAATTTAAGGTACCATATAGATATAACAAGAATTGTGGTCTGTGGATAATATTCTTTAATAAAATCCAATGACCTATATCAACGTTTTTTAAAATGTGTTCCGTGGAACCCCAGGGTTTCGTGGAGATCACTTCGGGGTTCCGTGAAGCTTAAATATTTTTTTTCAACATTTTCAAGAAAATTACTTTAAAATATCTAACTAAAGATTAGTAGCGGCTAGTGGGAAAAAAATGTTTGTATTTTAAATAATGATGTATATGGTATAGTCTATACTCTATACTTCTATAATTTATTGCGTACTTATAGTGCTTATACAGTATACAGAAATAATATTTGAACGTCATCAAAACGTTATTAGCACGAAAGTACATTGTTAAAGGATCTTCTTTAATGAAAATCTCTACTAACACGTACTACTGGAGTTGAAATATTTGGTCTTCTAAATTTATTTCATGAAGAAAATAAATACCACGAGTAAACTGTATTGATATCTGTGCGGATAGAGCAAAGGTTATGAGTTGTATAACTAATGGAGCTGTACAGCATATTGAAAATATTGTCAAAAACTGTTATAGTAGCCACTGTACATAGGTAGACACTGACTGAAAAAAAGTTATCTACTAGTCTTAAGATAGCTCTTGACGAGGTCGTAAAAATCATAAACTTTATAAAATATGTGTGAAACGGAGTTCTCCACCTATATATCAACAAAATCAAAATACTGCAACAGACTTGATGCTGAACTTAATACTCGTATGATAATACAACTTTCATCAATAAAGCCCAATATTAAGAATATTTGTAATAATAAAAAGCAATTTCACTCATCTCATTAAAATTTTAAATTCAGTCTAATTAAAGTAATTTAAGTATTATTATATACAATTATTATTATTTTTATTTTAACATATCGTTTGAATTATATCTTTATGATATTATTATTATATGAAATAATTATAATTTTTATTGCAAATAATCCTAAAAAAAAGCTAAAAAGCTAAAAAAAACAACAACAAAAAGTAAGGGTTTCACGATAAAAAAGTTTAAGAAACGCTGACCTATATAATATGTAGCTGTTAATACACCTCCTAAACCGTGTTAGTGTACATTGTTTATAATAACGCTTTGACTGGAATTTAAAGCAAGCCATCCAATTAACCATTCGGCATAATAAATCATTATACAGGTTACCTAGTATAATATAATATAAATGTATAATATTCTTTCATCATTTAATAAATTAATTGATCTTTGTTAGGTAGAAATATCTGTAATCGAAAATACATAATATATTACACAATACAACTTACTTCGAATAAGAAAACAAATTAATGTGTTATAAATATATATGATTATTTAGGTGTTTTTTAAATTGTTGATTTTATAATTATAATATATGTACTATTAAAAAAAAAAAACGAATTCGCCTATATTGAATCATTTTATACAATTATAAACATAACGAAACACTCTTTTGTATGTTGATTTTAAATGATATTACATGAAATCATATCAAAACAATCATTTTGAATCACTATTATATTAATAAGAATAGGAAAACTTATGAAAACAATGTTCGATATTTTTTGTCGCAGTGGCGTAAATAATAAAAATTATATGTCCGATAATAGTGATATGATATTGATATATTATATACCATAGTATACACGATAACTATACTCTAAATAGTAATGTAATGTAATAATCTGTAGTAGATAAGTGACTTATCTATGATAACGATGCTCGACAAGTAATGGAATTACTACACTTCAAAAATAGCTAGCTCCAGGCGTTTGATTATTACTACTGGTACGGTACAACACTGAAGTGTCGCGTGTCCTGTAGTGTTGACATAGGTACAGAGTATAGTTTTATTTCATTAGTTGCTTGTTTTTACGTGTCTCATTGCTATTTTTCATAAGAAGTACAATTTCTAGACAAATTTTCACTGGCTATGATAAATGATTTGCAACATGCTCCTGTGACATCAGTTGACGTCGAACGTTCTTTTAGCACATATAAAAACATTTTAACAGACCGTCGTACAGATATAACACCAGAGCACATAGAACAAAATATAATTGTCAACTGTTTTCAAAATTTTTCTTAATTAAAAATACCTCATTAATATAATTTAATCAAATTAATTTTAACATGTATTATGTTTTATTATATATCTATTTATATCAGATTTGTATTATGTGCTTAATTATTTTGCATAAAAAAGCATATTCTTTTTTATATATTTTATTATAATTTTTAAAGAATATTAGAATATTTTAATAAATATTTTTAATTTTTTTAAGAAAATATTAGCTTCTTATTTTGGCTATTTAAAAAATATATATAATTCCAGCCCCTAATAATAAGCAATAATACCAAACGGTTCTTATTCGTAGACTTTATTAGGTAATATAGTCAATTGGAGCATACAATTTAATGACACTGAATGACACACGACGGCCAACTCTATTCAGACTGAACCTATAGTAGTTTGTTGTGAAGTCATAACGCTGAAAATTACACCTATTAAAGTTGGAAAGTATAATTGAAATGGTCCAAGTATACGCACCAAGTAACATTTATTCTCATTTTAAATGTTTTGCAAAATAATAGTTATTAGTTTATTACAATTTGTTGTTTACACAGTGTAAGAAAAAGTACAATTTTAAACTTTATTGAACATTTAATTTCTAAATTATTTTGAAAAAGAAGCAATATTATTATATTTAAACTATAACTAAGTTTTTATTTTTTAAACAATACATAAAAAAGATACATAAATATTGTAGACTAAAATCATAAATCATATACAATTTTTAAACGATTAGAATTAAATTTGTATAAATCATGTACGAAGGTTAATTTTTTAGAAATCATTTTATTTTTAATTATTATTATTATTATAAACATAATATTATTTAATTTAAAAAAATGCATAGTATGAAAAATATTCAGTTTTTTTTACTTAAACGATAAAACTTTTAAATTATCGTGTTTCGCGATTCAAACATTTTCTACTCCTTGATACTAAAAATATACTCAATATTGTGATTTTAGCCAATAGCTGGAAAAGTTTATGAAAATAGTTTGTTTAACATCATTAAAACAAATATATATGACTAGATTTTTTGTACTACTTAGACTTTCTGTACCATAATACAAACTTCTGTTTTTCAAGTGAGAACTCTCCCCTTTTCAACAATAAATTATTAAGTTGAACATTTTTCTGAAAACTTAGACGTATCAAAATCAAAATTCGAACTAATAGTTTTTGAATAATTTAACTTTGTGTACAAAGGTAATAATGGGTCCATGATAATTGGTTTAGAAGATATGGAGGCCATAAAAATTTGAAAATGTTAGTAATTTATATTAATTTATCAATATTTATAAAAATGTTCTCATTACTAGATCCAATAATATATATATTTTATTTTTTTGTAATACCATTTTTAAGGATTATTATCCTTAGTACAGACATTTTAATAACTGAAAACAATTTGTTCAAATTTTGAATTAAGAACATCAAAAATTTTAAAAAAATATATATGCTAAATAATTTATAGTAAAAAGGGAGGTTTTCATTTGAAAAATAGAAGTTTGTATCATCATGGGACACTTCTTAAGTAGTACCATAAAATCTCCAGAATCTGAAAATATGGTTTAAAGTATATTTAAAAATTCCGAAAACAGGAATTTAAATAAATTCATTATTAAATGAAAAAATAATTTTAAGTATGGTTGGTGAATCAGGCTGTATACTATTTTAACACATCATGTAAAAAAAGTTTTATTCAATTATTATATTACTATATTAGATTCTGAGTGAAACGATGAATGTATTGATTTTACAATGATGAGTGTATTTTTTGTCTAGTTTTCAATTTTTATATTAAATAAAATACTTCGACCAACAACTTTGAGGGTGGTTTCCAACCTCAGGACCCGACTCAGGGTCATGAAGGTTTTTATAGTGGGCCACGAATGCATAATTCACATATTATTTCAGCATGATTTTTTACAAATATTTATAAATATAAACATTATGAACCTATATATTCCTAAAATAATTGAACAACAAAAAAGTTAGGTAAACAACTTTTCATTAATATTATAAATAATCAATAAACTGGTATGAGTTATTTTTATTTTTGTTCATAATATTTTTTTTTTTTTAAGTATTTTATACTTTGAATGAGAATAACTATAGTAAGCTTGAAATGCAGGCGTCTGCAGTTTACTACTTCTACGTCGGAAAAGAGAGGGATATTGAGGACTTTGTGTGGCTTGTTGGTTAATTTGGTACATATGATGGATTTTTAGTTTTTTTCTGATAATTTTGGATTAAAACTTTTGAGTCTTTTTAATATTTAATGGTTTTATTGAGCTCCAGACTTGTACTGTATGATTTGAGAAGGAGCTTGTATATAAATAATGAAATATTTGATTTTGTATATTTATAGTTGATAGAAGGTAACGTAGTCGTCTGTTTTTGTCATTTAGTAGTTTTTTTTAGAGTTTTTATGTGCTGTACAGATGAATCATTGGTGAAATGATACTTTTCAGTAACAAGTATAGGGAGAAAAGTTTGTTGTCGAAGTGTAAGGGGAAGATCATTTAAGTTACAGAGTGAAACTTCAATTTATTGACTTGTTTTTTATTAGCTTTAATTTTTCATATTCTGTTGTACGAAAGTGAAATAAAAAAATACAAGGAAGCAAATTTTTAATTTCCGACCGGTTATTTAACATGTTCTTAAAAATCATCTGTGAAAATAAATGCTTGTAGTTCTAATTCATTCTTATTAACAATTTATTATTGCTTCAATCGTGTTTATTCATACTCTATCACTTAGCTTGTAGAATTATTTTTTAAAGCATTTTTATCATTTTAGTTTACATTTAATAATTTATTACTAATAGAATACTTCAAATGTTACTTTCAATTTATTAGCTTATAGTAGATTTTTTCTGATTATGTTGTGAAGATATGATAATACTTAACTGTTGGCTTTGTTTGATCAAAATGATTGACTGATCATGCCGATGTTTCTGACTTATTGATTTTTGATTTAATTATACTTGTTCATGGTTGCACATATTACTGTATTTGTACATTTATTTTAGTTATGATATTTTCGGAGATTCTTGTGGCTATAATAATGACTGCGGCCTTATCCTCTCTTTAATTTCCTTAAATTCCATTTTAGTACCCGTGTATAAAATCTATATTTTTTTTAATTTGAAATTCGAAATTTGTATTATTTTTTCTCTTGGCTTAATATCAATTGAATTTACGATTTTATGAATATTTATTGACGTTACTCTAAATAATACACCTACATTTGTCCATTTAAGAGTTTGAATGCATCTGCATGTAGCTTATAATTTTTTGGACTCAATAGTATTACTCTTTCTCCTTATGTTCATATTAATTATTTATGAAATTGTTGAACTTGAATTATTTATTTTGTTCTTTTAACAAATAAGATTATAATTTAAATTATAACATTTCAATAACATTTTTTTTTCATGATAATTTTTATTTATATTTTCGTATACGTTTGAATAGTGTAAAAAATGTTCATGATATAATAGTCAAATTAGTCACATTTTTGGATCGAGAGTCATGTACATATATGTATTCAAAATGTATTGTTATTCGATAAACGATACTCATATATAGAACGGATTGATGTTTGAACCGTATACCCAAGACACGATGTAAATGTACTATGTATGCAAATTAAGGGCAAAATAGCCATGTCAATATAGTTCAATTTAACGATTTTAGCCGGTTAAAGAGAGAGAAAGAGAGCGATAGGAGGGGATTATGGAGAGAGAATAAAAAGTGTTTTGTTATTCATTCGATTATATTATATTTTTTTCGGTCTCACAATCACCAAAATATTCTATGTATGTTCATTGCATATTTTTTACTAATACCTACCCATAATATATCGGGGTATAACATAGGTAGGTACCACATTTCTTTTTTTTTATGGTTTCAAAAAAAATTAAATTTGATACGAAATTATTCACATTGAAACATTGAGCGAACATTATATATGCGGATATACAACACTGTATTATCGCGATTGATCGATATATTTACATATTATATACGTTGTATAGAAACGATGGCCGTACGGTCTGTCGAGGTCTTAATAACCACTGTCACATGAATATAGTAAAATGTCATAAAATGACGTAATCGTACAACGGACGGGATTTGAGTTCAAAATAATATTCTATTTCTAGTTATAATGTCATTATGTTTCGGAGTCACAACTTTTTGTTGTTGTAATTGTTTGAGTTATATTATATCTTAAGTTTGATTATTTTATGAAAAAATAAAAGTTTTAATAGTACTAATTTGATGGCGGGGTAGCTATACTATATATATACGTATATTATTATATAATGTTAGGTTATTATACTTGACTTTGTCATTATTATCATGTCAACTACGTTTTTCATGAAGCTTGTCATTTTTATTTTTGAAAAAGCGGTCTTCTGATTTTTCCAAAACAAATTTCATACGACAAGGTAGATAAATATAAAATGTTCGAAAACAAATTGACGATGTCGGTTTTTTTTTCTATTATCATTATTATCTTTTCACTGACTGTTCTAAAATGTCATATGACCGTGTAGGAACGCTGCTCATGGCGATATCCTATTCAATAGGTACGCATACGAGTATATATATATATATATATATATACATTCAAATTGAAATACCTATAGTATTTGATTTTACTAAAAAGTAGTTTTATCATATTTATAAAGCGTGATCAAACGTAGTCTGTCACTTACAGCTATTGCATACTACCGCGTGTTATTATTATTTTAGTTGAATGGACAAAGTTAGGTTACGTTTTATTTGTTTTCAAATATTTCAATACTAAATAATAATATAATACATCAATCGATAAATACATACTTACTTCAAATTTTGTGATGCCTATAGATAATAATATATACGAATGAACGAATCATATATTTTTAAAAACTGCGATTTAAAATATTTGAAGTATTTTATATAGTTATAAAATTGTAGCTTAAAGTTAATTAAAAAAAATATGCATATTTAATTAAACTTTACTGGAAATAAAAATATTGTTTGTGTGTTTACGTTAAAACGTTATATCAAAAAAAAATATATATAAAGTCAAACATTAACAAACTATAAAATCAAGATAGTTTTCAACGTTTTCTTTTGTTTGGAAAATTAATTTTCTTTAAAAGGTTATGTCCAATATTGATTTGCAGTTAATTAATCTTTCGATCAATTTATTGTTATTTAAAAAAAAAAAAATATTTTTCTTATTCCATAGATATATACTTTTATATACTTATATATATATATATATATATATATATATATATATATATATATATATATAACAAAAGATAGTGTAATTTTTTTTTTTTTCAAAATTATAACATATCGTGATAATAACAATTATGTATAAAAAAAAATAAATAAATAAAATGGGAATATATAAGACCGCACGGGGGGGGGGGGTCATATTATATTATAATCATACATTAATGTTAATTATATTTATGAGTAATTCAGATTTTTATGAATTAACTTTTCGAGCTTCACCATATATGCATTTTATACAGCTAAGGATAATATTCGTACATACAAGTAGAGATATAACATATAATTATAAATATATTTTAATATCAATTATTGAAACTTTAAAATCGCCATAGCCCCCATATTTTCCAAAACAATTTTCATGGACCTATTATCCTTAGTACACAAAGCTAAAGAGCTCAAAAATAACTCATTCGAATTTTGATTATAATACATCAAGGTTTTCTGAAGAATTATTTAGTAAATAGTTTACAGTGGAAGAGAAGGGCTCTCATTTACAAATCAGAATTATATATATTTAAATATATATAATTAAGACACTATTTAAGTTATATAAAAAATCTCAAGTATTTGAAAATATAATCTTTGAGTATGTTTAAAAATTCCAAAAATCAGATTTTAAATAACTGCATTATTGAAGAAAAAAACTAGTGAGCATGTATGGGAAATAACCCTATGTATATGTATATGTAAAAAAAAGAGAGAGAGAGAAAGTATGTGAGTGAGAATGAGAGAAAGAGTAATATTGCTCGAAAAAAAAAAATAATAAATACAAATAATAATAATAATAATAATAATAATAAAATAAAGGTCTGTCTTCGCATAACCGCATAATACACAATATATATGGTATACCGTTTCTAAAAATCAGTGGCTGTGAGGAAGTGGCGTGTGTGTGTGGAAAAACCGAGTTTACCGGACCGTGCATAACCGAACTTCAGAACCCGACCGAGGAGTTATAAATTACCACAGCCCACTGCTACTACCCCCTCGGGGCCCGATTCGAAAATAGGAGCAACAATCCGTAACCACGAACAATGCACTACCCCTTCCCCACCCTCGTCAGCCAACTGGCCGCTCACACCCTCGTTCGACGAGCGCCACTCGTTTTTGAGATTTTTTTTCTCTATTTTTTACCAAAAAGAAAGGTTTGCGAAAATCGACAGCACACTTAAAACTCGCATTGTTTACACGAGTATGCGAGATATTCACATAATATTATACTATAGCGGGTAGTGGTAAGTGTGCTGGTAATGGTATATAGTGTGTATACACGTAAAGTGACTGTATAATATAGCGTAGGCTCAGCTACGTACCACATGGGGAGGAAGAAATGCAGGCGGCGTATAATAGTCGTGCGATGGTGTTGTTGGCACAAGCGAACGAGACTAACTGAATTCATAAATCAATTTTCGATAGGACGGTGGCGGTTGCGTCGAGGAGGGCAGCCTGATGGATCTCTATGTATACACGTTACACACTTGCGTATACACATACAATTATTGTTATTATATCCTATTATACATGCGAGTACAACATAACGGTCGGAAGTTTGATGGCGATACTGCCGGCATTTACACAAAACGTACTTGCTTGAAGGAAAAAATCCAACCACCATCCACCTCTGAGTGTAGAAGAGTATCTCTACGCCGCCGCGTTGAGACGCATTCGGATGCAGCGGCACACAAACTATTAGCTGCTAACACATCATAAACAACGACGACGATAATTTCATTATTTATTCTCTACGCCCACACACCCACCCACCCATCCACCCACAAACTCAGTAGCGGCGAAGGTACAATGGTTTTTGTTGTAAAACGATGACGCGATGTAAACCCGCTCTCCGGATAGTCGCCATCGTCTCCCCGGCCGACGACACAATATATATTATTTTTTTACTCGCCATTCTACTATCGTCATCTGTACGGCGAAACGTTCGTTTCCTTTATCAACTATAATAATACAACGGAATAATGAGACGTTTATTTGTACAGTATTCTAGTTGCAGCGTAATAATTATTGTTTTAATTGCAGTACTGCGCATTATTATTCGTTAGCTCCGACTACAGTAAAATACGCAGATAATCATATTAACCATTACGCCATTTAAGTATTTTCTGAATAAAACGTGTTGGCGTGGCGCCTTATATTACTGCATTAACCACGACTAAGACAATGTGTACATCTAAATTACGTTTACGTAGATTTCCATCCTCATATACCGTAAAAATATATAATATATCATAAATAATATAAAATTTTTGAATTTCTGTCTACCTATAGAGTTTACATTTCCATAACGATATTAAATTAAAATTGTACTTGGCTTATACATTTTAAATTTAAATGTAACTGCATATCTTTTTTTGTCACTAAAACAAGAATTTGGTTGAATGATTTTATCATTGCATTTATTATACACCTACCTACTAACAAAAGACAGCATACCACCAGTATGTGTTATACAAACCAGACCATTTTTGTACTTTAAATACTGTTATATTTCATAAATTATGCTTAAGTTTACAACTCTACTTTACTATTATAATCGTAAGATGAGCAATTACTCAAGTTTTTGTAATTAAAAGTTTAGTAATTAATTTTTTTCTATTTAATCATAATAAAAAAACCTAATTTATAATATAATTAAATTTTTAAAAAATCTGACAACTTTTAGCTGTATACTGGCTTATTTAAAATTGCCGCGTAGCTTAATATACTTACTCGTATATGTACATAATATTCTATATTTTAGAATTTATTACATTTTAGTACTTATTTAATAAAAATGGACGTGTATAGTATATGTTTATTATAATTTTATGCAATTTTGGTTTTTTTTTTAATTGACTATTTAATTTTTTTTTTTTAGATCCTTTATTATCATGGTTTATTAATGATAAAAATATGAATCCTAAGAGACTTCAATATAACTATACACTCTCATATTATTTTGGTATTTACTGTTTATAACAACAGACTAATTAATGGCTTTTCCAACAAAACGTTAAATTCTGAATTCCTCCTCGAAAAGATAAATGACCCACAAAATATAAATTGTACTGGTAGAATGGTGGTTATTGAAATTCTCTATGGACTTTATTAAACGGGCTTACCATTGGCCATAACCAAACAACATTAATGATCAAACTTCCAGTTTCGAGCACAGTCGTTCTTATTTTAACCATAATTTCGAGTTTGTAAATTTAATGTCTTCTACTCCAAAGAAGTTACAAGTTTTTAATAGAATAATCAATTTCAATTTAAAAATAAGACAAAACTATTCATTCACGTTTTTTGAGAATATATAATTTAAAATTAATTTTCAAAAAAGATAATACATTTTATTTTCCTAATGCTGCAGCTAAAATATAAAATACAATACTATAAATTAACGATTAAGATTGAAAATCAAAATAACTATAGTTAAATTATGATGTTGTATTTGAAACGATTTGTAATCTAAAACAAATTTTTATTTCTAATAAAGTCATCCAATACGATTGAGGCTTTTGTTTTTTTAAGACCTAAGAAACACTTGAGTAGGTAAAATATTTGATGGTAAATTAATTATCACCTCTGATATCTAGATATTAGATTCCTGATATCTAACCTTCGTATTTTTGTTATAACCATAGCGTTAAACCAAAATCTTGATTACATTGAGTATTATTTAAGCCAAAATAAAAGACAAACAATGAGACATATAATAAAAATACATTTTTGAAGGAACAGACTCAACAAAAGAATTATTTAGTTATTTTATGATGCAATATTTTTATCATTATATTAAAATTTATAAGTGTTTTTTCATTATTTTTTTCTTCAATACTTCGAGAAAAGCGATTGACTAATAACGATAACAACGCGAATTCCAATAATATTAAATTCGATAAGACAGATGCGCTTATTTCCTCTGAGATTCTTTCTAAACCCTAATACCTTGAATCAATATAAATTGAGTATAAAGTATTATATTATGAATATTATTAAAGGAATATTAAATTTCTCATAGTGTACTTATTTTAACGAAATATATGACGTATATACCATGGCGATATTATGGAATTCATAAGTATATGATTTATTGTAAAATGTTAAATATAATATAACGTGAAAGATTCTTCAAACATAATTGCAGTCAGCTTTCAAATGTTACTGTAGGTAATTAATAAAAAATATATTTAATAATTTAACAAAATACATGCATATTATTAAATTCGCAGGTTTTCTTTCTCACACTCGTTATTTTATCTGCAGTCCACACTGAATCTGACTTTTATTTTTGATTATTGTGTTTTAATTTTATCATAAATTATAATACGTATATTGCGTATAATATCGTATATTGCATTCACTGATATTGTTTATTACAATAATATGTTCAATTGAAATTCGTGCGATGGGAAAAATGAAATGATGAAAGTTCTCGCGGGTTTTTATTTTACTTAAAACGTAAATAATTTTGTCTCTTATTATTCCGTGATTATTACGGTCGGCGAGCTTAACAATATTTCGATATCTTCTTCAGACTAGAAGTTTTCGCGTTGCCCTCGCCAGAACCCAGAGAATACCAAAAATAACGTAAACATTAGATTGGCCGCCACTGTATAGTAATTTCGAAACGAACAAAACTCGTTTTGAAAGCACTTTATATGCAAATTATTAGTTGGCTGAACTTGGCCTAAGACTATTCCGATGAAACGGCTCTCAAAATAATAAATTCTCATAAAAAGTGAATTGAGGAAATCTATCTCGGTCAAGTTTTCTACTGAAAAGAACTGCCGGCCATCCCGCCAATCCACCCGCAGCGACCGCCATAGTAATAACACACGCATTGCAGTCGGATCTACGAATAAAATATAAATCACGATAAAGTCGATTATATCCGGTCACTACATCGGCTACCAGCTACATAGCTACAATATTATTATTATTATTATTATTATTATTGCTGCTAAACAAAAGCACCGGTGGAGCAGTTTGATCTAATTGAATTTCGAAAAGGACCATTGTCTCCGGAAAACCGTAAAGTTTGGGTATTTCTGCTGCAGAATAAATGCACTCTGTGTGTGAATTTATACAGTCAAAAGCGATGCCTACAAACGTTAGCAATAATCCTTTGAACGATGGTGTATACGATGTGAGTATGATGTAGTAGATGTGGGTTATTGTTTTTTTTTTTTTTTTTTTGTATGTTCCTATATGATAGATTATTAAACCGTAAAACTAGCATCAATCGAAATATAATAAAATGTATACCAAATAGATACCTATAAAAAAGAAAATTCAAGAAGACGATTAATGTAGGACGTGAACAAAAAACTCTCCATATGAAAAGTTTTATTAAAAAAAAAGTAATTCTCTTTTCACTCTTGCTTGACCTTCACATTCAATTTAAAACAGTAACCGATGCACTAGTCACCGGTTGTTCTCGCGAACGCGTCAAACACCCGTGTATGTACATGGTGATTCTTTTAACGTATAAGATAATTGTTATTTCAAAAACTATTAGTTTTCAAAAATGTTTTTTTATTGCCATTTTTTTGTAATTTTTATTTTTTAAAATGATAAACACATGTTTTAAAATTCATCATAATATTCTGAGGCATAATTGTTTGTATTTGTATATATATATATAAATACAAATTGAATTGCAAACAAATAGTTAAATAATGAAAAATATTTTCAAAAGCGTAAATAGTTTTTGAATCAACTAGTGTTTTTACGTTAAAAAAATTACCTTATCAGTGACAAAAATAAGGAATGAGGAAATAAATTAGATTTTTACAGTAATATCAGACTTTTACAACGAACTTGAAGAGTACACAAGTTCTGAGATGCGACTTATGTCGTCAACTGCTTTACCGGGTATTACAGTTGTTGTCTTCTTATATTTTCCTTTGACTTTCTCATGTATTCATTTTTTTTTATGATTAATGGTTTCTTTCTTTAAAATACGACAGTTGTCCGGTCAACGAAACAACAACAGTGTTCTGTGTTCTGTTGTGTTCAACAGTTTTTTTTTCTTTTTTAAATCTTTAGTCTTGTATATAATACCAAGTAACAGGTAAAAGCTGCTATACGACTATTATATATATATATATATATATATATATATATTAGTTATGTATGTGTTTAAAGTTAAAATACCTACTTTCAAATCTTACATAATACGGTGTCTTTATAGTATTATTATATCTCAAACGTATTGCAGTTTTTTGTAAGAACAAATTGGAAAACACAGTGCAGTCATTTTTATATTTTCATATTGATTCGATGGTTAATTGCATTTAATATTTTACGGATCCCAATTAAGTTATCAGTCGAATTCGATTAAATTCCTGACATTTTACATACTCCAACCGATTTAAGACGTATTTACCATTATAAACTTCGATGTTCAAAATTAATTCTTAATTAATTATTCAGTTTTCGTGTTAACAGCTATATTATTTACAATTTTTGTTTTGGAACAGTAAAATGCATTCATTATCTACTTTGAGGCTTATTCATACCGGTCTATACGATGTACGTCGATATTGAATTAGGTATATGTTAATATCAGTTAGTGAAATGTGTATAATATATATATATATTTAATAATAAATTACTATATTCCAGTAAAATATGCTATTTGTTTTTGGCAACAATTTGTTCAACTTACCAAATTTCTAAAAAAAAAAATAACTTATTAGTAGCAATATAAATACAATATAATAAAATGTTCTTAAAAATATAGGCTACCAGACCGTGTCTGTTTAGAATAGTTTTTCATTATATGCAATGCTTTATTTAATGTTATATTACAATTTAACATGTCCATACAATGACCTACTCAATGATGAGGTAAACTCGACATCTACAATTATACATCAGAGTAAGTTTCCCCTTTTTTTTTTTTTATTATGAAGTACAAATTTTTCAGACCATTTCCACCTTTGAATTTTGTAATTTTTTTGTGCAATGACAGAGAAATGAAAAATAGGTCAAAGTTATTTAAAGTTTCTTACAATTTGTTAACAACGATAGATAAGATTTCTATATAAATCTGTATAATTCAAAATTGTATGTATGTACCTACCTACTTTAAACATTCATGTCGTTTCAAGATATAACATCTGATCAAATGATGTTATCTAAGATAAATTATTATATTATAGTGGTATGAATATAAAATATATTGTTATTTGTTCGTTTATGAAAATAAATCAACAATTCCGTATGTACCCCTATAAGTCATAACGCATAACAATAGAATAAATAAATGGAATTTTAAAATTACAGATATTTATTTAATATTTTCATTGTGGTAAGTATTCAAATCATAACTATTTTGAAACAATCTAGAATTGTTTACACGTGGTATTCGTAAATATTTTACATTATAATAAAGTTGTACAAAATATTATTTTTAAATATCCTTTATGGTTTTTTTTTTAACCAAACTGTTTTTTTTTTATTTTTCTTGTCGTTACTACAAATATAGAAGTCGTCGTATTTATTTATGCATCGTGGCACAATACTCGGTAAACATTTTTGTTTTACGTTAAAAACATTATTTTTGTTAAGCAAATAATACATTTTCAAGAACACTTAGAATTTAATTTCAAACGATTGAAAGAGAAACGGAAAGGGCACATGGCATATAACAAATCTCCACCAGAGTGAACGGTTTTTTTTTAGCTTGACTCGGATCACAACAGTTTTGCAAGTTGGGTACACACACACATACACACATATATATATATATTTGGTAATTCACCAAGCATACTTCCCCGTATTTTCCTTTAATAATTTATTCATTAAAATTCTGATTTTTGATCTTAATAAGTTGGTACACTAATTGAGAGGACACTTCACTCATCTGCACGTATTTTTTCTATTTATCAAACGTAAAACATATTGAATTTGAGTTTAACAGAATCAATTGCGGAACATATTTTTTTTTTAAATTGTTTATTTTATTTTATTATTATTATTTTTTTTTTTTTTTTTGAAAGAAATCAATTTGTATGACTAGAGGACACTACTCAACTAATATGCAAAATCTAAATAATTGAAAATATATTAATTAAGTACACTTAAATTTCCAAAATACAAATTATGCATAAAATCATACCAAGAAAAAAAGTTGATGACCATGCTATATAAATTATAACTAAACTAAAGCTAACCCAGCAAATTCTGGAGGAATTTTATGAGAGATTATTGTGCTTGAGTTAAATAATATCATAGAAATAATACTGTCATGGATCTGGTCACGAACATGTGAATCCATTGCATGCATGAATAAGTGTCCAATACAAATAAATGAAAATAAATAAATATACTCACAAAACAACGGTAGGGGAGATAGTAGTATTGTTTAACAATCAACGGAAAAATATAAGCTACAGTGAAACCTTGATAAGTCGAAATTCGAGAGAAATTAATTTTTTTCCAATTATTGAGGTTTTCGACTTACTGAGGTCAATAATTTACCAAAGTTCTCACACGGGAACAGAATTTATTTCGATTTATCAAGGTTTTCGACTTATTGAGGTTCCACTGTATTATAAAAAATAATAATGTATCCACATAAAAAGTCATATTCTTTTTATGAATTAATACGGAAAACACTATTTTTTTGTTAGAATGACTTAGGTCGGTTAGGTATATACGTATAATAGTTACCGTTTTAGCTGATGAAATAAACCGTATTCGACAGTACCAATAACGATTATGCGCTGTTGCTATATCTCAAATATCAAAACAAACTCGAATCGTTAGAAATTCGAATAAAATAAAGTTAAAATAAATAAACGTTTGTATATTATTACATATCGAGAAAAGAAAAATATATTATCAAAGTCAAAGAAAAATCGATGGTTTAATATATAAAAATATCAAAAGTATAACACTACTACTGTAACCGGTATTTTTTAAACCTTAACTGGAATACGAATAATTGAAATTTCTTTTTTAAATAAAATTAAAACTTATAGGTACTTTATAAAAATGTAATTTATTTTTATGAAATAACTCAAGTGATTTTAAAAATCCGCCTAACTGTTCGGTACCTTAGAAATGTATATAAATATTATTTATGTTACTTCTTATGATGTAGATAATATGTATGTGTTGTCATTAGTTTTATTCGTCGAAATTTCAATAAACTCCTAAGCAAAGAATGTTACCTATCGTTGTGCAATCCAGTATCGGATTTCACTAATTTTATATTTCATTTATTTATTTATTTGATTTTATTTTTTTATGCCATGTCGCATTTGATGACGAGTACAATTTAAATCGAATAATATAGGTTTATTTCTGATACGGTGTATATGAAGAAATGTAAAGTATGCAATTGCACAAACACATAAGACAAAGTACATCGAATTGTGTTCAAAAGTAAAGTTGTTAAGAGGTTAAAAACTAAAATAAATAATTAGGGTCGTGGGGCATTCTTTATATGAGTTGATTGTGACCATACGTGATAATAAAATTAAATATAAAATATTATAAAACGTAAGCAAGTCAAGGTATTGTTCTTTATTGATTAACCAGAGATAAGGAATAAGATCGATGCTAGAAAATTGAAAGCAACAAATACGTTGCTAAGAAGGGAAGAAGTAAGAGGAGCACGGGCATCGCATTGCAAGAAGCACGGGTAGAAAATTAATAATATAGTAACCGAACTGTTATTAGTTTTCTATAATAACATAGGCCAATGAGCTTTCTTTTATAGTTATATTTATGTAAACCTATTTTTAGCATCTAAAATTTGTTATGAGTTAACATTTTTTGATAAATTATTATTTTACTCCCATGTACACACATGTTTAATTATATCGTATTTAATTATACTTTTTTACGTATTTTCTATTTATTTCTTAAATATTGTTTACAATTAATAATAATATAGTAGGTATTTTCATTTTACTTATGCCAATGCTTAATTTTAATTATTTAGGTGTCATGTTTTATGTTATATCATTAGTGAAAACATTTATTTGAAACGAATCCTTGGTGTAAAATAGTAAACATAGTAGGTAATGTTGTTTTAAAACAAAATATTTATTAATTTCCTACAGTTTTAATCATAATTAAAAATATTTTATGTTTTCACGTTGAATAAATATGTCAAACACTATATTTTAACATTTATTTTATATTACTTGTTTGTTTTATATCGTATATACTATACATTATGTAATGGTGACGAATCATTATTGCAATGCGTGCGTGTATAGTGTATACAAACGTCATATAACTAAGGATTCGTTTTATTTTTAATAATAATAAACATAAATTGTGTGTGTATAGTATTTAATAGAAGGAAAATGCACCCACAAAGCTTAAAACCCTTTGTTCTAAGGGTTGAATTTACTCGAACTCAAAAACATGAATTTTACTTTCGAGTTTGGTGTATTCATCTTTTCAAGTCAAGAGTACCTGACAAAATATGATGAAAAATGAGAAATAAATATACATGACGTATTCTGCTACAACATATAATATAAGATATAGTCTGTGTAAACATATAATATACAATTTGGAAAAAACTGAGTGAAAAGTAGGATAAAAAGAAATCAAAAACGTTTTCATATAGATATCTCGTGTAGGCTGTTACGGTGACTGAGTGAGCAACACACGAAGAGGTGAAAAATTTTCCCTAGAGTAAGTAAAAGTTTTGTATCAAAGTGAAACATTGTAAAGTTTGAAAACCTCAACATATTTTGGACTTTGATGGTTGGAAATATGTGTGGGTATAAGAATTCGTGTTATTATTTTGCTCGTAAATCTTATTTTCGTTAGTATACAAACTAGAAATATATTTTTGGTATAGAATTTTTGTTCATTCATAGAATTGGTAAAAATAATAAGATATTTGAATCACATGCATTAATATATAATGGTAAATATAAATTGCGTGATTGTTGTACACAGGTGCTTATAAATCATAATTATATTTTAATGGTAATTTATACGGTTTATTGAGTAATATTGCCATTAACGTATTGAATGTTACTATTCAGGTTCGTAATGAATCATTATATTATTATTATGATCGACTAGGTACTGTATACATTTTCTAAATATTAAATAATCAAATATATTTTATAATAATCTATTATTGAACAAAAGCGGAATTAATATTATGAAAAAATTTTAAAATCATATGTTACAATCAGAATTTTAAATTGAAAGACATTTTGCAATTTTGCTTATCAATATAAGTTTTTTCTAATTTCAATTTAAAATTATATATTCATTTTATAATCGTATGGTTTTTATATTGTTGCACAATATAAAAACAATAAGTATAAATATTATTTTAACTTTTTTTTTTTATTAGTTATTAGATTTCAAACTTAATTTTTCTATTTTTTGATTAAAATATCGCTTATACATTCTTACAATTTTAATTTTGATTTCTACCTACAATAAGTCATACGTGCAAATCGTGGTTTGCGCATTCTATATACGCATGTAAATACTGTGAAATGGTCCTAAGAATACGAAATAAAAACTATATAATATACAATTAATTATATATTGATTTCGTATTTCAATTATCACCAAACGATGAATAATATTATTTACCAACAGAGTACAATAGTTAAACTAATATTTTTTTTCAATTTTTAATCGATTTGTGTGTACAAGTTATTAAACGGTTATTATTTTTATATAAATAATTTATTTTAACTTTTTTTCAATTTGAATATGATATACTTTAAATATTATTATATAAAAAATTTGATTTTAATATTACTTTTATTTCTAGTAGAATTTTATCTATATTTAAAATTGTTTTAAAGCCTTTCCTATATTATTATAGTATTATCGTTATTGAAAATTCTACTTAAATATATCATAGATACTATTGAATTCTGTAGCAATCGTTAGTAAGGGACATAAATACTGTTTTGATACGACATCTGCAATGACCCGTATGATACCAATACCATTATGATAACGCATACCTAGGTGGCTAGGTACGTCGGTGGGTACATATTATGTTATAAACAATCTCATAACTCTTTAGTCATAATATACGATAGTAATAATATTAACTAATAAATAATAATAATTAAAACTCTACAATAATAATTATAGACATTGGTAAATATTATGCTGAATGATATAATCAAAGCATTATAATATTTTCACAAACTAGTGACATATTATTATTATTATTACTACTACAATATCATACAGGACCGATATTTCATCAGATACGACAGCTTAGCACAACACAGAAAGAGCCACGTGTACCCATGAACAATGTAGTAGGTACCTACCATAATGTAATGCGTATTGATTTTCAAGGTTTTTATTTCGGAATTTTATTTATTAGTCGTGATATTATTATCATTAAAATGTGGTCTATGGTGGGAAACGTTTTTTATGCAAAAATTAAAACGCGTGAATAGTATTATATTATTATTATATTATTATAATGCGTAGTTTGGAAAACCGTTAACGAAAAAAAAAAAAAATTACATAAATCTGTCGGAATGTACCGAAAAAAACGCACATCGCGCGTGTGTATATATACTTAACGGTTTAACTGTTGTAGTGCCGAAGTTTTTCTATAATATTTCGAATATCTGTAAAGCGTATTGTGCAGAGGTAAAAATAAGAAGCGACAAGCCGCTTAAAATCTACTGCAGTGACTATAATTCATATTATAATAGTGTACTCATCTATATAATATTATTATGAGACGATATTTGAATGTTTAACGTTTAGAAATTGAATTCGATTTCGACGGTAAATACCACGTACCCCACTCTCCCTCTCACACACCAGATATATATATATATATATTTATATACAACCCTCGGCCAGGATGAGCGTGTCTAGTCGTCGTTTTGAAGGGGACGTCATCACGCGGCGGCAAACACTCGTTATACAAAGTTATACACATAATAATATATTATTATATTTACATATCATTATCGTTATTATTATTATAAATGTACGCCAGGCAGAAATCGATCGTAGCGCCTCGTTTTAAAACGAAACATTCTCTTAGGCTCAAATTAGTAAACGACTTAATTAAATCAGCTGTTGCACGTTATATTATTATTATTATTATTATCATTACCGTATATCATCTATATAGGTGCATATGTCCATATAAAACAATACCTAAAATGCACGAATTCGGTGTATCGTATAATAATTGTGTTAAGTATAATATTTATCTTACCGATTAATAGTACAATAATATTATTGATTAAAAAAACAAATGTCAGTGGCAGTCACCGTGCACGTCTTCCGTTTGTACCTATCTACGTCACATTATACGGGATTATTCCGATACATCCGATTATGCTTTGCACCTGGTTATATTCCTAGGTCATCTGATGATTCGCCATGTGACTTTTTCTTGTTGGGGATACGTTTAAAAAACATTGTATACGAACCACCATGATTATCATCAACCGTAGAGGAGCTAAACAAAGTAGAGTCAATTACATCGGATATGCGTGGAATGAATTTTAGTTCGACTGTAGATAGTGTTCGTGTGACCAATGATGGGGCATATAGAATTACATTCATACGTACTTATATTTAAATATGTTTCAAATATTATCATTTTACTTAATGTATCATCATAATAGTATATTACTTACTCTTAACCCAAAAACTAAAAAAAAAATAAGCATTCGAAATCGGATGAATCATTTTGAATAATCTTATAATATTATAACATCAGTCATGCCACGAGGCACGGGTTCTCATTAAGTTAGTTCGTATACTGATAGCTTTTGACGATCCGTATCGAGACCTAAATTTTGCGTGCTTAGTCGTATACTGCTCATGTTCTATTGAATAAATTAGTTGTGTAATTGTAATATAGACGCAATAACTGAAGTTTTGTTAGGTACCGTTACCGTGGTATGTGTATAAAATTGATATTATTTTACAATGTCAACTAACATTAATATGTATGTTCTAATACTTGACCTGTAACTTCCAACAATAAAATATACTCCACGCATATACAGTATAATATTATCTTTTCAGTTTTCCTATGACATATTATGACAATTGTACTGCAGCATACGTTTTGTTACATATGTGCCGACTTGTAAAATAAATCCTTAAAATATACATTTATTGTACAATGCTAATTTATCACACTAAATCAACATAATATATAACTTATTCAATAACTATATAGTTGAATGTAAAAGTAGTTTTATACCCTAAAAAAACTACCCACTTACCTAAAATTGTTTAGGGCAAATGCCCCAAAAAGATATGTTCATGACGCCACTTCAGTCCTCGGGCCATTGGCGCGGATTTATGCATATTATACTAGTATACTATACAATATATCGTCTTATATTCGTCGACGCTGCTATATAACTGCAGCGCGTTGTGTCCGGGGCGATAATAAATGTCTCAGACGGTTTTATTAGAGTGGTGTCGTCACTGTTGTTTTTGGAAATAGGATCCGAGCCAAAAATCGGTCTACTTAGCGCCCCAGCGGCGGCATCGTATCGGAAAAATGTCTGCGTAAATTAGATCGCCGTCCTTACGCTTTTTCTTACCTAAACGTTTCCTTTTACGTTTTGTACTCTCCAACCATGCACACAGCTTTCGTTCGTTCAATCTATCCACACTGGGTTAGCTCGTATAATGTGTATAATATAATATGAATGTGTTTAGATTTTTTTCTTGATTTCTTGGCACTCCTAGTTTCGATTTCTGTGCGAAAAGAGTTTGCGATCGGAATGAGATTAGGCGTGCGGACAACGATAATGAACATCGGTTGCACGCGCGTCTGCAGTCGAAAATTCCCGAAATCGGTAGTGAGTTTCGAATATTTTTTCAGGTCATTTCTGTATATTAGATATACAGTCGTAGCAATCGGATCGATCAGTCGTCTTTTGATCTACATTCACAAATTGATTCTCAATACTATAGCTGCTGCAGGTTGATCTAAAAAGTTAATATTTATCATAGTAGTCGTGTTCAGGTTCCTTTTTACGGCTTTCCAGTACTGTCAAACCTCTCACCACTCTGTAAAATTCATTCACCAATCAGTGCTATGCTAATGTTTTCATTTCATACATAGAATCATTAATATTATATTATTATTATTATTATAAAACCAATTGTTCATGATTTTCTAAATAATACAATTTGTATCAAATGATTTTCGAAAAAAATACAAGCTATTGATTTAATTAGTAGTATATTATAATGTATATAGTTTTTGACAATGGTACGTGGATATGTGTTCATATCTCAAAGTACTGAAATGATTTTCGTACAACCAAATTACTTTTTAGGAAAGCTTTACGATTTTAATGCTTATATGAGCTTATATAGCTCTTTAATTAAATAATGCAATTTTAAATCAATAACATAATTATATAGCGATCGATATATATATATATAAATATAATATTATTGCCGTGTATGTTATTATCATTGGTAATTATTTGTATATTATATTTTAAAATGCGTCATTGGTGTACAGCATTGAAGAACTCGTGAAATTTATTCATCTTTTATTTTATAATAATCTTTCCTGATGTAATAATTGACACATAAATTCAGTGAGTGACAAGCATGGTAGTGGAATTGGATATATATATATACACATAATAAATTATATATAAACTGCTACTTTCGAATGACAGAAAAAAATTAAAAACAATATCATATTTTTAAGTTCAAGTCTTTAGCGACAAAATCGTTGTCCCTAAACGGGTCGGACCGGCCGGCACAAGTACAACCGAGCAAGACACGCGGGATGTTTTGCAGATGTCACTCCTATTTCAAACAAAAACTGACATATACCATTGACGTCAACAACAAAATAAATAACTGGTTTATGCTTGTTCACGCGTTCACAGAATATTAAATTACATATTTTTACCCTTCATAATCGTTTTGATGATTAACGTCATTCTTTTTTTTTTAAAACTTTTTCGCTACTGTCTACATTTTTTGATCTAATCTACGATATACACGCTGTCGTTCTGTAACAAATGCAAAACAAAGTAGTTATCGTAATACAATGTGTTTCTACAACAAACTTCATCATCAAGATTTGTTTTTTTTCAACTCCAAAGCACGGCTTTTTTGTTTTTGTTTACGTAAATATTAAGTTCCTCCAAAATACACGCTCAAAATTATATGCCACATCGTTAAAATATCTACGCTATCTTTTACTTATTTATGTCATATTCAATATTGTATACTTTTTAATTTCTCATTTCAAAGGAGAATTATTTTTGGGTACCTAAATTTAATTTTGAGTATTAGTAGTTATAAAGATATTTAGAGTTTAAACGCGTGGAGGGGGTGGGTACCTCACGATAAATGTTGGACCACTACTTCGTTCACATCTATACTTTAAAAACTAGAAACTTATAAATAACTAATCAAAAGTTTGATTTTTATAAATCAAAATATTTCGAATAATATTCTGCTTCGGATAACGAAACTAAAATGCATGTTGTTATTCAAAAGAGTAAGCAATTTAAAAAACGATACCAATAAAAAATAGTCAAACATATTGCGTATTGTAATAATTATTAAAATTATGTTAAAAGAATATTTTCAAAAACTTAGTGTTTTCTGAAATAACGAGTGTCTTATACTTAGCGGATCACCTCGTAAACAATAAGGGATCCAAGTATTCACGCTCTATACATTAGGTGTATTATGCTCGCATTGTCGTAGCGGTACATCTGAATATTACATTTTTTTCCACGCGAGTGCGACCGGAGTGTAGACGATAAGGTAGCTGAGAGCTTTTTTTGCTCACCGTAAATTATCCGAAATCGTTGTCGACGAGCGATAATACACTGCATAAGAACTCACAAGCCACGATCGACATATATTTAAATACACGACCGCGATGTTGACAAATAAAAATATCTACGCGATAGTATTGTTATAAGTATAACAGTATGATGGTTTATGTACGCCATTACGGTTATAAATGTATTATCGTTTAATCGTTTTCCATGTTATAACATATTATTATCGTACAGTCGTTACATACGTGCATACATGATAATACGCAGGAACCTCGATAAGTTAAAGTTTAAGGGAAATGGAATTGTCTTAAACTTAACAGGGCAACCTTATGGTAACTGATGCGAAAATCTCACTAGGAATCTTGTATACAATTTTCGAATTTTTTGATTGGTTTTTCGATCTGCAAAATGTTTGTTAATACAAAAATTGTTTTGAAACTTCAACGTAAAATTGTTAGGTAAATTAATTGCGTTAATTTGATATAGTTATTATTATCATAAGTCATTACCATAAAACAGTGTCCATTCAATGATGATATGATTGTAAAATTACTATGTCCTATATGTATAATATAAATTAAAACTACCGCTGTATACTCGAGATTAAGCTTAGCGAGTCTTGCAGCCTTATTTCACTGATACCTTTTAAGTTTTAAAAGCTTCAACATTTAAGTAGGTCAATTTTTTTTTTTTCATCGCCAGGCCACTTTTCTTCATTATAATTAAAATATGTATTTTATATAGGATATGTATGTGGTTAAAGGATCATAATATATTTTAATGAACATTTAAGAAATTGAAAGTTGGAAATATCTTTTGTTTGGCATATAAATAATATACATTACCTCAATACTTATTAAATTATACGCATTATGACTTTCATAATATATTTTAACATTAATATATCGGCCGTCGAAAAGTTCAAATTTGATGGTAGGCACAGAAAAAAATAAGGGATGCCAAAGTACACCTCCCCCTCCCACCCTTCCCCAAACGGTTCCTCTACTGTACACACGACGGATTGATCGCAACTGACAACACCGAAAGGTATGCATTCCTAGGTGCGTCAAGACGCAGCGTCTGACGTCACGTTTGGACATTGCATCCGGCTCACTTTCCTATACTGCGTTATTTTATTTTTTCCTAGACGTTGGGTTTAGCTTGTTTACATATATGGTTAACACCTACTAGTGGCCGATTTTCAACCTTTTTTCTAGGGTGGAAGAGGGAGAATTCCTCAAAAATTATATATACTTCAAAGGTATTATTTTTATTTTTATTAAAAACCAATATTAACTGTATTTTTAAAAATAATATATATCATTGTCTAAGGTGAAGGTTCAGTAAAAAAAAAAAAAAAAAATTGGTTGTTAAAGTACCTACTCAGTAGGTATTAATATATTATATAAATGAAACTACTATACTTTAAAGATGGCTTGGAGGTGCTCGGTGGTAATGACGTAAAATTAAGGAAAAACGGGGATTTTTACACAAAACCAGTTGTTGATCAAATCGATTTAGTTTTTTTGGCGTAACTAAAAAACTAATAACTGTAGGTAATTTAAATTTTCGCCGAATGTTTATATTGCCATTTTTTATACATCATTAATTTTTTTTAATATTTTGACATTTTTTGAGCTATTTATAGACATAGATAATTTAGATTTTTAATAGTTTTTTTTTTAATTATTGACGATAAACAATTTTTTGCTCTGTCAAAATACTTTAAAATGTAATACAAGGTTTCTCATAAATTTTCATACCTTTAATAAAAAAAAAAAGATTTACCAGAAAGTCAAACTAATATTTTATGAACTTTGAAGTTTAAATTTGTTTGAAATTATTTATTTTGTTGTGGTGTAAAATTATTATTCGTGAATACTTGTCACTTTAGTATATATACAATGCCATCTTTAAATGCAATGTTTTTGACAAAAATTAATTCAACTTACTATAATATTAATAGTAAAATAAATTACTTTAATAACAACTATACCATAAAATATACTTAGTATTAGGTATTATAAGTGTATAAATGTATAAATTATATAATAAGATACCTAGTACTTACCTAATAAACTTTAAATTATAATATTTTACAATATGCTTCAATACTTGAAATTAGTTACAAAACTATATCTAAAAAAAAAAAGGCTCACGAAAGTACACAAATTATATTATTACTTTTAAATTTGGCAATAAAGCCATGCTTCAACTTACTTTAAGTTAAAAAGTAACTAATCTAATTATTAAGGCTAGGCAGCTGAAAATTGTTGTGTATTTGTGTACTTTTATCTATAAAAGTAGAATCAGTAAGTGCTAATGTAGATATCTCACTGTAACTATAATAATTGATAATAAAAAATAAATTCAAACGTGGGAAATAAAATTAAAAATGATCATTAAAAAAATAATTAATACATAAGCTTTGATAACTGTTATTTACTTCAATACGTATCAGTTTATATTTAAATCACCTAATAACACCACCCACTTATCCAAATTAAAAAACAATAAGCAAACTTGTCCATGTTGATGCTGTGATCAGTGGACAGTGGTCAAATACTACGTCTGACACTCGACACTCTAATCGTGGCAGTGACGTTGCGTCAGAACCCTAGAAGCACAGCGTTTGACGCGTCAATGAAAGCAGTTTAGAAAAATACACGTCGTCAGTTACTTGTGTCTTACGCAGTTTCTAGACACATCTAGGAACGCATATCTTAACCCAATAAAACAAAAAGCGCGATAACAAACACAATTAAAGCAATTAGCGTTACAAACACACAGCCGTTGTACCGCATTATAGGCGTTTATATTTGGAACATGGAACGTTCTATAGTTTCTTTTTTTTAAATTTATCCATGTTTTGGGAAGAGAAACAGCATATTTTATTTTGATTCGACGAGGTTTTCCAATTATCTAGCTAGTTTCACCGTAATAATTATATTACAATGTATACACGCGTATATTTTGTATCCACGCTAAAATGCAACGCCAAGTGGTAAGGGGGTTTGTGTGTGAAGCGGTGGTGAGTGGTGGTCGTGAGGAGGGAGGAGGGTCTAATGAAGTGTTTATTATACATTCCTGAGAGCGTTTTGGATTTCGCGATGGCTGGATAGACAAACAACGTGACGGCCGCGATACCGAATCAGTCACACGTGCGCGCTCGATGGTAATGGAAAACGTTCTGTACTCGCGCAGCCCCCGCACTACTCGTCCAGCACGTTTCAGATATAAATGTGCGCCGACGGTCCCACATATCGAATTAATGTAACATATATTATAAACGTACTATGTTCTCGTTTACCGGTCTACTCCGCGCGTGTGCGTATGCGTATATAACGACAGGTCATAATCTGGATGATGGCCCAATATGCATTATGCGAAAACGTATCTGTACACATATATAATATACATGTATATAATGTGCGACGGCATTATATAACTGTTTGTGCACGGTTTCGGTTTGTCGAAATTCGCGCGTTTTTTCCCACAGATTTTTTTTCGATTAAGCAAATCCGACGCGCTGTATATTAGTTCCGTAAACGCATATATATATTCGAATGTTTTTATTCAGCCCAATGTATATTTTATTCATTATTTATATATATATATATATATATATATACTACAGCAAAGCCCCGATAGACCTATAGTCACAGTTTAGAAACTTTTTATACGATGAGACGATTATCGATGTATATATTTCACCTCTCTAAAAAGACAATATACACGCTCATCTCATCTAGGGGATGTGATTTTTCGTGAAACTAAATCCCTGTCGGAATCATATAATATACGAAAGGACACACCAGTTAACTTTTTTCCATTTTATTTTTCCGGGTACCTCAATTTATGTAAGTACAACAAAAACTTTAAAAATATCATCATTTCAGTAGTAAAGACTTTATACTATAATATTAAATTATACGCCGTAATAATTTAAATTATTTATTTCCAAGAAAGACGTTTTTATGTATTTGCTTTTAAGTTTGTATTTGCATTCAGATTATCACAGACACCATTAAAATTTAATTTGTACTTACTAGAGTATTTAAGTATTTTTGTTCATTAATACATTTTATGTTAAACGCTAAACACACAGTTGGAATATAATTTATACATTTTAAATCATACTCATGGGTATTTAATATATATATATATATATATATATATTATTTATTAAATTGTACTCTTGATTTAATTATATCTGTGTATTAAATAGGTTATAGTATATTTTTATTTACATTTAATTAATCTGGAATCCCAAAAATAATATTTTAAAAACATAAATGTTGTTATTAATATACAATATAATATTATTCATTTATCATTATGTTCATTAATACAATAACGATCATTTTTAAATGGCTCTATTTTTTTAATTAAAAAAAAAATGAACAATCTATACGTCGTATTCAGCACAATTATACGCATAAGTGATATTTTGAATAAATGAACTTGTTGACAAAGGGGAGGCACTTATGAAACTTTTGGCGTGAATTTATTAAAACGGTTTTGATATATGTGTTAAGTTAAAATAAAAAATATATATAATTAGATATTCTAGTCGTATTACTATTTGATCCTTCTTGATGAATTTCTGGAGTGGATATACTAGGTAGATAATATTTTTTAAATAACGGGGAACAGTTTTTAAAATTTGATTAGAGCGTATTTTGGCTATTTATTTACTAATACTGTTTAATATACTACTTAATACTATTTACTTTTATTTTTATTTTTTTTTTTTTATTTCAGTGAATGTGTAATTCAGTGTGGTTGGTTCGATCGGAAAAGTGTCTAAAAGCATTAGTTATGAATCTGAGAATTTTTGATGTAATGCGTTTTATTTGTTAGTTCTTTTGGTGGTAACCTAATCTGGAATAACACACATATTTTATTATATATAGGAAATTGTAAATGTAAACTTTTGTTTTGGGGAATTTATGTGTATTTTCCTAGCATGGATCTGAGTAGATAATAAAGTCGTATTTTAATTTTTTAAGTGGATATGTTGCATAACCCATCATACATATTTTGTCAAAGGTTAGGCTTTATGCTTGGCTGTATCAAATTTTGGTATGGGTTTATTTTTCGTTTGACGGGTGTGAGGTTTGCGATGAACAGAACAAAGGTTGAGTGGACTGATTTATTTTATTTATTTTGACACGTAAGCGTGGGAGTATTAGAGTTTAATATATTTATATTGTTATAAGAACTTCAAAAATATAAATTCCGTGATCTATATAAATACTGAATTTGAATTTGAAAATAAAATTATTTATTTAATTAATAATGTCATAATAAAGTAAATTATACAATAATCAATAACTTGATGACATTATAATATGGATGCATATAAATAAAATTTGTCGAAAGAAAAACATCACATTAATGTGTTAAAGCTTATCTGTGGCTATAAATACATTATATGCATTACAAAGGCCGTCATACCAATATTACTGGTAAGAATTCGAGACCTGAACAAATTCGACTTAAGTATTTGAAATGAAATAACCTGTGAAAAAAAAAAACACATCGAGTAGGTTTAAAAACAATTTGGTCTCGCTAATAGCTGGTTTTTGTGTTTGTGTATTGTGATGGGTGATTGGTAGGAGGGTGAATATTTGGCAAAAGTTGATCTATATGTGTACATGTGCGCACACACAGGCATTATACGTGCGTGCACCAGTGCGGCTTCTAATGTTGTTTTCGGGATCAGAGACCAAAACACAACGGCCACTTATTCTCTGGTAAAAGCTTCTCTAATTGACTGTTAATAATAGATCCTAAACATAATAAACTAACCCATTATTTACCGTTGAAGACTCCCGAAGTCGCGTTACCAAATCGTACTAAGTAAATACCTACTACACATAATAATATACTTTAAAAACGTGAAAACGCTATACGGTTGGAATTTAAGAGAAAAATAATTCCGAAATCATATCGGAAGTTGTCAAAATTATATAATATAACAACATAGTTTATACTAGCGTTTAAATAATTATTGTATTAATAATAATATTATGCAAATTACACGTGTGATACGTGACACAACGCACCGCTACGCCTACAGCATTGTATGGGTTTTGCTTCGCATTATTTTCAACGAATTACGAGCATTATAACTTTGAAATTCGGTCTAAATGAATTATACGACTAAATTAGTATATATTTTATTCGCGTGACTACCGATTAATCAATTCCCTGCAGCGTAAATGGCCCGTCACGATATATTATTATTTACTCCGTTCGCCGTTTCGTTATTATAATCAAATAACACAAAACTATAGCGTTGTTTTTTTTTTTTTTTAATTGGCTACACAACTGCTGAATACGCGGAACGTACAATAAGTATGATTAATAATGGAAATTCAAATGCTATAAACGTTTATATAAGAGGTTTGTATACGTTCTATAATGTTATAGCCGTCACATCGGTCACTTGTTTTTGGCAATCACCAGTCGCGTACTGTTTGTATCAATAATATATTATTATCGAAGTACCATGAGACCATTACACGTAGCACTAACATACTTATATGTTAACCGTGCGTAATTAAATTTAACTCTAAGCTATATCATACCTGTTCTGACACTTATTGAATGTGTGTCGTGCATTGCCCTTATTGTTTTTAGTGAACAACATATGCGATAAAAGTTTTTTGTTTTATTAAAATATTTTTTGTATTTTTTTTTTTTTTTTGTTTCTATGAAACCATTAAAACAAAGCACAAATTACGTCCACAAAAAAGTGAATATCTTTAGACAACTTGTTGTTCTCGTATTTCACCCAATTCACTGTAATGGACGTAATAGTTGAAAACATAATTCACACATTTTATTTATTAGTTATACATTAAAGTATCATTATTCCATTATTTTATTATACATATAGAATGATTCACCGAAAATGCTTATTCCCCTTTTATGCTTTAATAATGTATTTATTCTAATTCCAATTTTTAGAATTTTCAAGTTTTCTTTTTGTTGGCCATATTTTCAAATATTTTTTATACTATTTACATTTTATACGATTTAAGAATTATAAATACTGTCCCAATATCAACTTATTTTTTTTAAAATTGAATCCACCCCTTTTTTTATTGTAAATTATTAATCAGACGTATATTTTGAAAATGATAACGCAACATATCAAAAATTCAGACGAGTAGTTTATAATTTATTAAACTTTATGCACTAAGAATAATGGTTTTACATCAAATATATTAAAATATATGTAATATTTAGACTAGATAGTACATGTTATAACTGCTCTACAAATTATTAAAATTGTAATACTATTAATATTAATCACTATAATTTTTAAATTATCATAACATCTGTTTCTAAACATATTGTGTTTACTATTATCCTTAGTTCCTAATGTTTAATCACTCAGAAATTACTAGTTAGAAATTCAATTTATGCATATCAAAATAAAAATTATTTGATGAATAATTTACAATAAAAGAGCTGGTTCTCATTCAAAAAGAAAGAGTTAGTAAATTCATAATAATACAGGACACTTTCTAAATGATATGAAAAAAGTGTTAGAATTGTCCTATGTGTGTAAAACAGAGGGTGGATTAGTGAATAAATCTGTGTAGTGTATATATTTATAATATAAATATTATTTTTACATAAATTATTTTATAGCAACTGCAGTTTAAAATTAATTCATATGAATAATATAATTTTAATCAGGTTATATAATAATCACTCGCATATAATTTGTCTAGAAGAAATTAAGTAGGTTTGAAGTAATATTACAGTGACATAAATAGTGTGTTTTAAAAATTACGTGATTTATCTATACATTTTTTTGCAATTTTTTTATTTCATTATATTTTATTTTATGGAATTTTAAATCAATGTCTAATAATATATATATATATATATAGTAACTGCAAAATAAACAGAAGCATGTATCGTCGTATTTTAAATAAATGCCTAACAAACGAATGCATAAGCGTTGCTAATATTTATTATTATACCCATCCCGTTCCAAAAGGTAGTTGTAGTTGTATAATAGTTCAGTATTGTTTTTTTGTATGTGAAAAATTAAAACGCAATTAGGAAAAGTGACCAGGAAACTAATTTTATCGGAAGTGTGGAACACTGCTTCTGAAATGAAAATTGTAAAATGCACGGAGGAAAGATCATACAATATTAACCAAAGCTATTCAATAAACTAAAAATATTGTGTTTGACCCAATGACCATAATACTTATACAAAAATAAAAAATAATAATCATAAGGTACAACAATATATTCTTTCGTAAGAATGGATTATAATAATATTATTTAATAACAAATAATAAATGGTCCATTGGGTTGCACTGTATTTACTTGTTTAAAAATAATGGGCATGTGCGGTTTATATTTTGTAATATACGTCTTTTAGACCATTTATATCTAATAATGCAGTATTAAATAACACTAAAACTGCGATGTAATATAATATGACTTACGTCTCTCACGTAGTGCAATAGTTAAATATATAACAATTCCTTCCTCCTTAATCTTTTTAGTCTTAAAATTATATTAACAAATACTTTCGTAGGTATATTATGATATTTATTTTTGAATAATATGACATATTCTCTTCTATCGAGACTTTTGAGCTGATATTATATCGTATTTAGAAATATGTACTGTACAAAATATCCTATATAATAATATATGATATGAATTATTTTTTTTCTCAAAGTAAATTTCTCTTATTTAATTAACTTCCTCGATAAGTTTACGATAATATTGCATTTTAATAATATGTTATTATGTTAATAATAATATAAAGAAATAATGTGAATTTTCAATGTACTTATACTTACATCTATATTATATTAAATGATAATAAAGAAAAAACTCATATTTCAAGAGAACGGATTTTTTAAAGGTCAAAAGCTATAGAACTATATTGTATCTGATAATAAACCTACTATATTAAATACGTCCATTCACGTAAAACACGATATTATTATAAAACAAAATCGAATTGTTAAAAGCGAGAAAAAAAAGTTAAAAGATTGTGACAATCGAAAGACAATTTTAAACGTGTCTTTTCTCTCCTCGTATTTCATTTCGTTATATATTAATATATATCATTTCGTTCCGTTATATATCATTTCGTTTTATTTCACTGGATTCGCGTATTACAATAATAATAATAATAATAATAATACAGACGGTGTATAATGTATATTTTACCTCATGGAATCGCCTCGGTAGTCTTAGCAGATGATACAAGATTATCTCCAACCTATTCATATTTTGTTTATTATTCATACGACGCGCGCATCGTCTATTCGTACCTACACATAGGTACCGCCCTCCCTTCACGCGTCCAGAAATAATTTAAATAATTTATAGTTATCAAACGGCGTCGGTGGCAGCCGACACTCCGTGTGTGTGCGAAAGACACTCTCAAACACATCTGTACCTATATTGATGCGCATGTAGGGTGGTGAAGGGGATGAAGAGAAAAAAAACTAACTGAAATATATAAAAACGAATAGACCCCTGGCAGCATCCAGACGAAAATTCGAGTTTAGCGGTTGGAGTGGTGTGGTGTGGTGTTTTTTTTTTTTTTAATTTATCGGCGGTTTAGAGTGTTTATATCTCTTCTAAACTCACGTTTACTCATTCAGTGACGGTCTATCAGCCGTATTATATTATATAGCCCATACACGCGACATAATGTTTCGTCATCTTGTTACTACACGCTGCATATTATAATATAAAATATTGTGATTAATATTAAAAACAAATAAGCTGCCATTGGTTTCGGTGTCATCGTCCCACTACGTCGAGTAAAATATATATGGTGATTTCACTGAGCATGTTCACCCACACACCCTTTTCATCTTTAAAAACTCAGTTATTCAAAATCAGATTTTTGAAACTTTAAAATAAACTAATATATTTTCATCATCTTGAAATATTTCTAATACTCGATGTGTACAAAAATAATAAACACTAGATCCAATATTTTATCATTTTTATATTTTTGTATGTACATGTAAGTATTTTTAAGGACTATTATCCTTATTATAAACATTTTTATAGGTAAAATACTACTAGTTTGAATTTTGAATACTACATTAAACAATTTTAAGACAATTAAGCACTAAATAATTTTCAGTATAAAAGGTCTTCATTTGATAAACAGAAGTTTATATCTCCACAACTTAAGTAGTTCAAAAAATCTCTGTATTTTGAAACTACCGTCTATATGCATATTTTAAAATTTTGAAATAAAAGTAAAGAGAGAGAGAGAGAGAGAGAGAGAAATATGACTATACATCGAAAACACCCAGCTAAACAAAATACAGCATTACTGATGGACCAATTTGTCTGGAAGTAAACCGAATAAATGACAACCCTAAACTAACAAATAATATCGCCACACACTGGGAATTGTTTGGTTTACCCACATCATTTTTCCACTCTCGTAAAACCAAAAATGACCAGTGCGTTTATATATTTATACCGTATTTCCGATACACGCACACATAATAATATATCGTACCATCGAAACACGAGTGTATAGTAACTCAAAAATCGTTTAATTTTAGTTGAGCAATACAATTTCTTATGGTGAGATATAATTGCGATTTTAACAATGTGCATCTGTGTGTGTGTATATGTAAGAACTTATACGTATATATATATATATAAGTAAAATTAAAATCATAAATTTAGTATACAAATTGGAAGATTGTGAACTATACGTATGTTTGTGTTATCATATTAAAATTTGGCATTGTGTAAAATTCTATTAAACTCAATTACCTTAAAACACGGGTTTTGGAGTTACCAAGACACTATAATGATGTTTTTATGGAATATATGATTATAGAAAATAGTTAGGTCACTTATAAATTGCTCTCACAAAATATTCATGATTGATCTTCTGGTTACGTAATATGAGTCCTAGTTGTGTATTCAATTTGCATCGAAGTGGGAGTGAAGATCAGACTTTGTTTTTTTCTTAATAACTTAAAATTTAAAAATATTACCAAATTGGAATAATAATTAAACAAAACATAACTAATTGTATTGTTAAAAAAAAAAAATAAATAACCAAATTGTTTGATGTGTGGCAAGTGTAAGAGGATAAGTGCTCATTGTTATCACTCTACCCCAGTGGTATCAAATGCCATTGTCACGGAGAAGGGATGTAGCCAGATTTCTTAATATGCACTATTTGATCATTAAAAATATCATTTATTATTCATATTATTATAAATATTGAAAAAAAAGGATATGGAGGATCTGTCTCCTTATCCCTCCGTTTGACCACCTCTGCCCCACTCTTTCCTTGGTTGAGTCTTAAATACGTGACTGTGTATGCCGAGGCATATGGAGAGTAATGAAATAATATAAAGTAACGTGAGGTGGATAATGAATGATCTGCACATTGCAATAAGAATAAAAGTATAATTAACAGGCAAAAAAGATGATTATAACATCTATAATATATTGTATGATTTCTATGAGTTCTAAATATAAAAATATTTTTGAAAACGTTATATATTAAAATATATTATACTATTATGAGTATAGAGGAATGAAAAAAAAGTAAATAAAATAAGCGAAACGAATATGAATTGAGTAATAATAATAATAATAATAAAATAATATTTTGTATGCAGAAAATTAATCAATAACGCGCGTAATCCAACAAGAGAACTTATTTATTTTTAATTATAATTTAATAGTAAATTACTTACATTGATAATAAACAAGAATGAAATAAAACCACGTCTCGGTACAAATTCCATACAAATTCCACTTGAATAAATAAACGATTAAATTATCGACAATAATTAATAATTTACTTTGAAAATTAATTTTTGCACTTAAACATTTTTCAAATAAATAACTAATGATTAACTGTTTATTTTCAATAAATATTTTTATTTTTATTTTTATATATATATATATATATTTGTATAAGCCACAATAAATATTGATTTTGTTATCCTATATGGTTAGTATTTATAATATATGGGAATAAAATTGTATTCGATTTATATCGGTATACGTTAGTAGTGTAATTACTATGGTATAGTTCATTGAATAAAAATGTATTTTAAATAATTCCCATTGCATCACGTTTATAGTAAAATAACCAAGTAAATGCAATTAGTTTAATGTTTTCGTGTTGCCAATAAATTATAATTAATTTCTTTGTTACATGTATAGATACGTGCCAAAAATTATTTGCTTTACATTTTTTTTTTTTTTTTTATCATCTATTTTATATAATTTATGAACATTAACCACATATTTACTACAATCCTATTTTATAACATATACGTTTCTACGTATCATAAACATAATACAAAACCACATTACAGCAGAAAATACGCTTCGTCAATTTTCGGAGCAATAAAACATACACCGTATTTACAATATTTATCAATTGATAAAATATTCTGATGAAATAATTATCAGCCCTGAAATCATTCGATAAAAGTGCTAAATAGCCAATGCATACGTTTTCGTATCCTTCTGATTCGTACTATTTATCAATTCTTATGTATAATAATATAGGTTTTAATATAGTACTTATGTTATTTACTTATTTAAAATTTCCAGTGTAAAACGTAAACTATAATCATAATATAATATGAAAAAAAAACCATAAAACCACGATAATATTATTACGGACAATGGGCCATTCGTATGAAATCTTTTTGGTATAATTAAAATTGTAAGCATCATGAGAAAAAGTATAAATTGTTAGCGTTTAAGTTAAAATAATAATACTACAATTTTATATATCTACTCACCATGTTATATCGTTGAAAAGTCATGTACAATCATATTGCAGGTATAGAATATTCATTAATATAATAGATTTGATCCGTGTAAATAACTATACCCTTATTAGATTTGTTTAACAATATATATGTCATATTTTAAAGTTGCGATTGCAATATTGTATATTTTTTAATACCCTGGTGATTGGCACGTAGAATAATAATTATTGTAACTATTAACTTTATAATAGAATCGTTGATGTGCAACGATATTTTGACATCGCAGACGTCGATCTACTATGGTAAAATGTTTCTGACAGTTAAAAATCAATTTACAAGTTTATCTACTTCGTACGGAATATTATGCTATGTATATTATTATTATTATTATTATTATTATACGTATGAACGAAAAATTTGTAATGGTACCCAATAATAACAGACACGACAAATCAATTTTATTTTATAATTAAGCCATTCGAAGTAATTAAACGCTGTTGTACATTCTTAACATTATTCAAGCCAATTTTAATACTCTTATATTGTACAATAGTTATTTTATCAATTAAACTCATGAACATAGCAAAATACACTATTAATCGTATTGGTATGCCATAACATAAACAATTTATCAAAATCTACTGCAAAATGTGATAATTTTATTCTTTACTTGAACAAATTAAAATGAGTTGAAAATTTAATGTACCATAAAAATGTATAAAATATGTAGATATAAGATAATCAATACAGTTAGGTAGGTATTATAACTAAATTGTTAACACAATTAGCAAATTACCAGAATAAAATAATTTTATATAACATGAAGCTAGCATAGCAATTATACGTGAAATCATTCTTTAGTGAAATATATATTTTTTTAGATATTTTTTACTATCTGTTATTAATAAAACATTATATTTACCTTTGTAATAATAGAAAATGTAAGGAATATCGGATAAATTATAATCATGATGGTATCACAAAAATGTTAATCCCAAGTGTTATTTCATAAAACTCAGTCGTACATAATTATGTATACATACAATGTAATATGAATTCTGTTGTTATAATATAAAGTATAATTAATAATGCATGAAATGTTATATTATAATCAAATATTGATAACTAGAAAAACAAATGTAGCTAATTGCCTATACATAACACCGTCTAAGAATCGAATACTTCATAGCACTTCCATATTTGTCATTTGTTTTTTAAAATTATGAAAATATAATATAATGATTACTCTGATTGTTAACCGTACATATGTATATTGTCTTGTTAATGTTATTTTACATACTATTGTTATATCATTGATACATTCATACATTAGTCTAAAAAGATTTTTCTGATTAAAATTAAATACCTACTACATTCAATTATTATGTATTTAGTTTTATTTTAAAACATATTTCCATCGCTGCGCAATAAATAATAAAGTTTCTGTTTTTGAACGAATCCCATTAATGGTATTCAATACAATATATTTAAATCAAAATTTACTATTATGTATATTAATTTTTGTTATAAATACACATTGAATGTGAAGTTTCACTAGTTATTTTCAACAGCCATAATTTAATAAAATCATTGAGTATTGACAATGAAATAAAAGGCTTTTTATTTCATTGTAAACAATTAATTTCCGATTTTATTACTGCTCTTTTAAGTTTAATGTTATAAAAAATAAGCAATAAAGTTAAGGTAACTTGTTCTAAAGGAACTTAACGCCTAATAATTGCAAAGAACTTGCGCGGAGTATAAGAGTACTGAACGAACTCTATTATAGCATCTTGCAGGAAGCACTTTAAAAGTTTTCAGTTTGATTATTATTTGAAATATTATAGTTTAATCGAGTACAATGTACATCTATACAAAAAAAAAACTCCAAATATTATTATAGTTTTATAAATAATTTTCCATCTTATAAACAATAAATTAATAATAATAATCGTATAGCCATAAAAAATAAATAAAAAACAAAATAAATCGTATTACAATGTTTTAATTTAAATTATAAAAGTTTCCAATTTATCGTGAGTAGACTTTTGTGATGTGTAAGTTTTGAATAAGGTTTTAAAATTACTTTTTCGGTAACCATAGCTGATTTATGTTTTTTTAAACATCGAGATCTGAGTACCAATTTTTCCAGTTCAAGTTTGTCGAGGTCAATTGACTGAAAATAATTGGCAAAGTAGAATGATATCGTAAACTTTCGTATTAGATTCCACGTGACTAATAAATCAATAAATCTAAACGCCGTAACATTATTCAAATTTATTGTCTTGCTGATATTTTTTTTTTTTTTTTTTTGTAATTTAGTACTTTTATACTCTGATAGAAGCAGTAGCAGAGTCTGGAAGAAAAAGAAAATACTATTTCCACAACTCATTTATATTGTTTACCGTGAGATATTTTTTTTTTTCATTAAACGTTTCGCTTCGGATACGCGTATACTGTATCGGCGCCCGAAATAATTGAATGGTCGCATCGTACCTTTCTATAATATAAGTTTTTCTAGTCTCTTCTCTTTGGTTTTTGAATTTTGTCGTAGGATGTCTCGTTTATTTAGGTGGATTCGATTATATTCTGTCCTTCTGCTGATTCTTTCGTACATTACGCTCAGACCTCATGCGTCAATGAACAGGTATAATAGTACTCTTAGGTATAGTCTCTCTTTTAGAGGGTTCAGTCGTATTTCGTCATTCAATTACATTACGACGCGTTTTGCTGTTCCAGACGTACATCGCGAGTTTCGTATCGTGTTTGATGTCATTTCTACACTACAAGGTGTTTGTGGGTTACCCACGCGTGTGTTCCGAGAATATTTAAAATAATGGATTCTTTTCTTCGTATAGCGTATACGTGTGGTTTTTTAGTCTGCCCGTCTGATTCGCGGAATAAATCAGATTTACCTGTGTTTGCAATACCCCGAGTATTCGCCATTTGATATCGAGTGCTTTATAAAGATTATTCTCGATGCCATCATTACACTATCGCCGAGATTGTTTGATGTAATATTAAATTATATTGTATGAACGAGCCTTATACTGTATGTCGTTTGATCTCACGAGGACGCTACTTTCACTATTTTATTTGTATCATTATTATTTATCTTCTATATATTATTATACAAGCGCTTTTTTGTCGTACCGATAATTCCACCTATATAATATAATAGTATATATATATATATATATATATATATATACTAAAAAAACGACAGATATATCATTGGAAAGTAATTGTAGAGAAGATTTTTTAAAAAAATTGTATATTTTGTGACGTTAAATCAGGAAAATATAAAAATCGAAATATACCTGCAGTGGTGCGGCATCTGTCCAGTTAAATACAATTTTACAGTGTAAAGTCGGGAAATACGAAATATAAAAAAATAGTAACCTAACCAATTTATATTATAAATGAAAATAATATTTAATTATTTTTTATTATTCAAATATACATCTAAAGGCCACAATACTTGCATGTTTGTAGCTAATAGACTCAATAACTTAAATACAAAATAACTATTTTTCCCATATAAAACGTCCATATGAATAAAAATAGAAGAAGCACAAACGCCAATATGCCAAACTGTGTGTGCGATTAAAAATTCAATATTTAAGAGCGTGTTGTGTACTAGCCAGAAGACGACCTTTGTGTTGAATTTACAACTAAAATGGTCTTATGGTCAAATTTTGATTATACGTTTGAATTTCTCATCTAGTTATTTTTATTTATTATTACATTTCAATTGGACAGATTTTAAAATATTTTATATTATACTATGACACTACTAACAAGTTACAGATAGACGACAGCTATAAGTTATGTTGTAAATTTTCCTCAATTGTCATCAGTATCATATTAGGGTTACACTTAGTTGTTCCCACAATCCATGAGTGACACATATTGATGCACAAGATTCTTTTTAACGCTCAAATTTAAATTGAGCACCCATATTGGATCTCAGTTGTATATACTCTTTTAAACAGAGGATTACAAACTACATTTTAAATCATTTGTAGCATTTGGAAGTTATTACTTTGGAATTACCTACCCCGCGATGCTCGTAATTGAAAAGTAATTTCAAATTTGTCATTTCATAGGCTATGGGCATCAGACTTGGGTCTCACTTCATATCAACAATCTCTTATCATAATTATCGATTCTACAATCAATTTAATGTTAGAAAAAACTAACAACTTGTGATTTTTTTAAAAAAAAATTCTTGGCAACATGAACGATAAACTGGTTAGTTCGATAAACTATTGAGAATCACACGTGCTGTTCATGTCAGTCAACTCATTAATAGTTTAACTCAATAAAAGTTAATTATTTGTTCAATCTATACGCGCCGCTGTATGACTCACGCGGTAAACTTCGTGGCATTAATATTTTAAATGTATTATTATACTGTTTTGCAATATGAGCGCTATGCCATATTATAGCATAATAATTTCATAATATATTATTGTAATGCCATAATATGTAGAAAATAAAATAATAAAACGCGAGTCGCACATGTGACTGCAGTATGTTTCGACCGAGTCACAGCTCGGATGACAGGTCGGATCTAACGCGCGTAGGCGGATAAGATATATTTCATAACATATATGTATGTAAGTCGTGTGTTGCGAGTACATATCGCCAAATCGGTACAACACGGTGTACCCGACGTGGTGGAAATATAAGGTGATAGATGTATAATATGCAATTAATACTGTACGAAGAGAATCGTGCCAAAGATATATTTTATATAAAGCTGGCGGGCTCGGTCGGCGGCGTCAGTCGCACATGTATCGCGCGTATATCACCACGATGACGTTATCAATCTGCAGAAAAAGGTATTTTTTTCGCTTGTCGTAGCCTCCATCGGCCTTTCCTGTGCTACCCGACATTTCTCGCTATAATTTTTTATTGTATTGTTAGGTATTATATTATTGCTACTGCGTGTTCGAAAGCGCGAGTGTCGTCACCAGCTGTTACGAAGACGCGTGAACTATATATTATTAGGTACATTAAACGTCTCTTATTATATTATTACATACGCGCGTACGAGTTTGCTGGCGATATAAAATATATTATATAATAGTCATGGCAGTCCGGGACGTTTCGTATATGTGTTTTAGGTGTATAACAGTATTAATGCGATACGCAGTCGTGTATAATTAATTGCATAATATGTATATGGAGAACAGGTCTCGCATTCATATAATGTATATTATATGAATTCAAACGTACGGGCTAACACAACCGAACAATAAATTCCATAACAAGTAGCGAAAGTGTAATGGTTTAATGATTTATATATGAAATATATTATAGAATAAGTCCCCGAGGGGTACGAGCGCGTCAACTCCGCCACCACATTAGTCCACCGCGGCTAGTAGTGCTACGCACAGAAAATAGTACGCTTGTGCAGTACGATTCTTGCAGTTTATCGCGAACTACCTGCCGATGTTTTGGGAAATAGTAATGATAGTAAGAATATAAATGGATTATATGGTTATTATTAATCATCAATATTTATCTATATTATTTTTAAATGTTAAACAGAAAAATGTTTAGCAAATCGGCTGCCTCAGTATTTATTTAGAAGTATAGAACCGTCTACAAAGACCACGGTACCAGAATAGATATTAATCAATTTTGTTGCAGCATATGCCATTGTATTTTCGTATGGAGTTTCACAGTGCCCGTAGTGGTTTTTTTGTGGTGTTTATTGTAATTTCGTCTGATTTTGTCATTTAATTGAATAGGTACCAATAAGTACTGTAGTGCTCAGTACTGAGTGACATAAATTATAAAAACAAAAGAATTAGTATCAAAATTGTTCCTCATGGCTTGAAAGTCAAACGTCGTGAGTATTAATATTGGTAAGTATTCAAAGTGTGTAACATGAATGAGTTTAAAATAAGACTAGTTTAATAATTATATAAGACTAGCGTACAAACCAAGCGAGTTCCAGAGGCAACTTATTAAAAAAATGTCTTATAACTCCTGAGTTATTTCCAACAGCTGGTATACGATATAAAAAATTACTCTATATAGTTAACGCTATGATGACATAGCAGCTGTTGTATTTGTGTGATCCAAGCGGTGCTTTATAGGAAGTAGGAACGCAATGATAGTGACGACCGAACGAAAAACAAATTAATAATACAACGAAACGCGACCGTCCACCACTCCACTATCTCCAATATCCAAATATCATCATTATATTACAATTTATAAACAATCGTCATTTTCTGTGGATACAATATATTATATCATATTATTATCGATATCTGGGCTGATCGATAGAAAAGAAAATACGTAAAAACCTGTAGCTGTTATAATTTTTATTTGTCGCTCCGTTACTTATAATATTAATCTTCCAGCGGCATCGATCTCGACACTAAATATATGCCCGGGAGATAGTTTTTCGGAGGTTAACAAGTATTCCGCAAGGATGTGATATTGGCATAAGCATTAAAATTTACTAATTTCATTGAAAAAGAAAGAAAATGTCTCGAGTGTAATGTGCGCTTATCATAGCTTTATAATATACATATTTTTGAAGCAAAGTATGGGTTGAATATAAAACAGACTGATGGCCTTATAACTTGTGACGTTTCGACCTTTTTGGGGCCTACAACTCACCCATCGACCGAAGAGATCACTCGTGCCGATGATCTAAACCGAACCGCGTGGTTCCTGAAAGAAACGTTAGTGGAGCTCATAGGTTTTGGAATACACATATATATTTTAGATAATAAATAGATTAAATGAATAAGAAGAGGTTTTGAAGGTAAAATAAGTTAATTTATTTTATGAATACAATTTTGAGGGGGTTTTAACATTGTTGGGGAAAATATAACATGGTATATTGTATATACGCGAACAACGACAATTATGGTTAGGTTAAAAAAATATCAGTGGAAAGATAGCAATCATATGTATATATTATTTTAATTAAATATTAGGGAGATTAATTTGGATGAAATAAATAATAATGGGATTGCTTCCATGATACTAAATACGATAAAATGAAAATGTGCTGCGCACGTGGGGATATAAACAAAGTGGAACATTTGTGTTACAATACTTGAGACTGGTGACAGCATGAGTTGATGTTTTGGTCTTCGACCGCCAGGACCCATTGGGATTGCTCAGCCCATCATGGCTGTTGGAATTACGTAGATGGCAAAAAAAATGTTAATAGGTCGACCACGAGGTAGTGGTGAAAAATCAACGGAGGAAACATCTGCACACTTTCGTGGTCTTGACGAAAAAAGCCAAGTATGTGATTTGAAAAAAAGCCGTTGGGCCATCGGCAGTTTGATTGAATGGGAATCCAGTGTAGGTACGCCACAGGATACAATAGTTAGGGCACTACAGGTTGCCCTGCATTCGTGTACCGGTGGCGCGGTAACAGCGCCAACGCCAAGGATAACAAGAGAACAGCCGACTCTGTGATTTCCTAACACTTGTTTCCGGGTGAAATGGGGATAGGAGAAAAACAAAAACACTTATTACTGTTGTTTGCGATTATTATTCATGATAACACTGTTAATATATTATATTTATAATTGGTTTATATTAAGGTAAAGGTGAATTTTAATTTATAAAAACCCTTAACAGTTAGAAACAGGCCCTAACGGCCGTGACGTTACAAACTTCACTTAATATTCATGTATCCAATCTCCGGAATACGTTTTAATCCATCGCGAATCGTTGTGCGATTGTCATTCGACTAGCCGAATTTGATTCGAATAATATAAACGCGCGTTTTTCCAATAACATTTGAAACCATCAGTTTTCGAAAGAACGCCAAAGGTTTTTTTTTTATTTACCCTAAATTATATTGATGTATATCTACACACACGCAAAGGCGGCGATAACAGTTTATAATATATATGCGTGTGCGTGTGTGTATTCCAGAGATTGTCAGTCGTTATACGGCCCGCAAAAAGAAAATGGTATATGGCCGACATTACGGCCAAGTACGCGTTTCGGGCACGCTTATTACACCGGCGCTAATCTGGCAACGCAGCGCACGATTTTTACTCATTCCCGGCGAAAATATTTCGGGCGCTGGTGAAATATGATTTAGGGCGCTCGCGGACCGTGATAAATGGCTTCGAGCGCGAATGGTTTGCACCGAACGCTAAATAATAACGACGGTGGAATCGTCGAAAGTTAATTAGGTAGTAGTATTATATAGGTGTATATATATATACACGAGCGTGCAGTTTCGGCGGTGGTGGACGGAAAAGAAATTAAAACGATCATGTTATTATGGCCAAAATATTTTATATAATATTATTTAACCGTGTAATGATCCAATGCTCTATACGCAACAATCATAAGATCCACGCCGTAATGATGCATACGGTTAAAGTTTCTTTGTATATGTGGTCCGGTGACCATATTGGGACCAATATCACATTTTAGAGTTGTTGGAACAGACATTTTGCGATGGAAATTTATTATTCGATTAAATGATATTATGTTTTTTGATTTGATAATAAACCCTAACTAAAAACAATTTTTTTTTTTATCAGTCGCTTTTTACTCGATGTGACATCGAAATAACTGGTAATAACAATCAAAATTGTACAGCTAGATGTACACAACTTGTATTATTCTTGCATGTTCATATGAACTCGTATTCTTGTAAAACCATTTAAATGTTTTTAATGTCGTGTTATAGTAATATATCAATTTTAAAAGGTACAATTTTCCAGCCACTTCTTAAAAAGCTACTTCTTAAAAATATTTTGTACAGAATTTGTTTGAATTTGTACGATTATATTTTTAAAATAATTCTTAAAATAGTAAGAGGCCAGTTATAATAACTCTTATTTAAAATAAGAATTTTAAATATTAACCTAAACAGTTTTGATGAACAATTGTATTTCTTTTGGGAGAGCTAGAGTAATAGGCTTATACAGCCCACCACACATTTTTTTTGAATTCCTTTGAAAATAAATTCATATTAATACAAATTCATACAAATTTCATATAAAATAATAGTTAATAATAATTTTTTTTTATAAAATTCATGTGTAATTTAATGTTTGTGCTATATATTTATGGACAAAATATCAATTTTGCATTTTATTGAATCAAAACCGAAAGCATAACTTGATTTTTTATATCAACGATCTTTATCCTTTCAGTTCTGATTAATATGTGTATGATTCGCTACTTTTTTTTATCTTTGGCATCATTTGTTTTCCAATAAACTAAACTCGTAAGATAATTAAGATCTCAGTTCCTGCCACGATATAACTGGGTAATTAGTAGTTTTTTGTATAGAATTTAATAGGTTGTAACTTGTAATCATCGAATTTATATATTTCACTAACGTACGAGTTGGTGGAGGGAGGGGTATGATTGGTATTTCTTACGTTAAAAGGAAACCAAAAATCGACGTAGTTAAAGTTTGCCGATCATCGACATAGCTGTGCAGGTAGTATTGTTAAATTTCAGAAATTACATTTTTAATAAATTTCTTAGAGGATAATAATTAATTTGAATCACATAATAATTTAAAAGTATAACTAAAAAATGAAACCTTTAATCACACATCACCTAATTTTATGATACCGATTTTTGATCTGAATTTTTAATTTTAGTATGTTTACAACGATGTATAGTAATATGGTTTAGTACTATTTATTTAAATTTTTTATTAAAAGATACAATTTTTTTTTCGAATCATTCCTCTTATTATTATCTCCTAACATTGACATTAAAATGTTGAACGCGTTGCGTGCCGAGAAAAATCCAAATTACTTCACGTTTCCCTTACGTCTGTGCAGCCCACAGTCGTGTAATAATAGCTGTCTTGTAAATCTAGATCAGTTTTTAAAATAAATCGTCATAATAATATCATATTAATGTTATACTTTGAGTGGGGTCAACGCGAGTGCATAATATTATAATATTGTTATACATCACGTTGTTTCACACTACAGAGTTCAAAAGGTCAAAGTTATATTATGAACTATAAATATGTATGTGTGTGGGTGTATGGATATTACAATTGTATTATAATAATGGATGAAGTTAGTTGAGTCGACAAATTGTTTTTTTTCCATCGTACGGTAAAATTTCAAGTAAAAGTATTAAAATACACATTTATTGGTAAAATCCACAGAAATTATTACACACGCGTAATTCGAGTACACTGTACACAATAGTAATAATTGTTCTAAGTAATAAAACAAAAATCAATTGGAAATACTAACGGAGGGTAGACAATGTTGTTATATTATTGACAACAATCGTCGGATACAACTACAGCAAGCAACAAGATTATGTAATAATATGTGTAGTATATATTATATATATATTTTATTTAAAGTTTATACTAAATAAAAAAAAATATAAATCATTTTTTCTAAACATCAAATAAATTATATTTGCTTTGTCATTCGCGTTATTGATTAACACGATAAAGTATATTATCATTATAGTTTTGTCGAACATTATTTTTCGTTTCGTTTCGCGTGCTGAAATAATAATCAGAATAATACTATTACTTTGTGGGTGCTCAAATAAATATTTTAACTGTAATGCATGTGACAAGCAATTTAAGGAATTTGAATCTGAAAACTTAATTGTGACGACTGCGATGTATATGCGTTTTGATATATGAATGAAATATAGGTAATATACCTCATCGTGACGATTTAATGTAAATTTTCGAACTCGCTTATTATATTATATAATCACCACGCTACAACTGTAAATAGCTGTATATTATAGTCGAGCTGAATTCATTATTGCACTGTTATCGGATTGCCAGACGTATTTAACGTTTAATCTGATTCAACAGTTTTTAATTTTTAACTCCGCTTATAGTACCATGGTATAATATTTATATAATACGCGCATTCCAGATTATTATAATGGTTTATACCACGATATATGTTCACTGGTGGTTTTCCTTAATGACTTTCTTACAGATGTATCAATGGGCGGGCCCGAACATGGTGGAGTAACCCCCGTGTCAGCTGACCCTCAGTTCATTTTTTATGAATTTTTTATGGCCACTATTCCCACATAATATTATATCAAGCAGTTTTTATTTGATAATAATTATTTTGTCAATATTGTACACAGCTGACCCCTATCGAATATATTGAATAAAGTGTTACAACTTTTTGCGAAAAGATTACTATAAATATTACAAAACACACATTGTTACAATATGCTATATAATGTCTGGTAGTTTATTTTAAATTCTAATATTATATTTCTGTTCGGCGAATGACAGTAAAACCTATTAACAGGTATAAGTGATCATTTTTTGTAGCATTTCTATTATTACCTACCTATATTATAATATTAAATTTGCATATACATAAAAACCAAATTTAAGTGTCTACGCTCATTATTACGACAAGTAATATTTTTTTTGAAATTATTATTTTTACACATTAATGTTATTGCAAAACTAAAACATATTTTTCACAGTTTTATATCATTATAAAAGCTTTACTTTTATGAATAACAAAAAATATAAACACGGATTTTAAATTTCATATTTCTAAATAGAATATCTATTGTAATATTCCGATGCATTATAATTAAATTTCAAACTAGTAGTGAATAACTCAAAGTCTCACAAATTTTAAATTGTTGAGTATTAATGACCCAGTAGATCTCTTAAAATATTCGATAACTACTTTGCTTATCAAAACTTTAAATATTTATTAGGTACTAAACTAATTAACTATAATAATACACGTTTAAAATTCGGTTTTTATGTATCAAAGCATTCTGAATAATATTCTTTTTTGGAAAATTAAATTAAAAATGTATATTGCCATTTAAAAAAGCATATAATTTGAAAAATGATAACGATAAAAAATATTATTTTGCAATGGCATAACATAGACAAAAATACTATTTTCAAAAAAGTTAAAATTGTTCGAAATAATGAGTGTACTTAAAATGGTAATCATGAACCTAATCTAATCTTGTATATAATATATCATTGTTTGTCAACGGCTTAGTTCAAATATAAAGTAAATATAGCTATATTTAGATAAAAACAATGTTATTTTATGTGTAATATACTCTAGTGACCAGTTTTGTAATACATTGTTAATTGATATTACACAGGTGGACCGCTTGTGAGATAGGATGACCCACAGCACTGAAAATCCTGCAGGGTACGCCACTAGATGTTTTGCACAATTATTTATTTATATTTTTTGTTTGACAATTCATACACTTACTCTCCTCTTGAGGTTTGCTATTCGTTGTGTAAAAATTATAAAATATTTATCTCTATTTTGTTTTGTTTAATGTAACTGTAACATATAATATAACATTTTACTCAACTCTAGAAACGCTTAACATCACATAATAACAATAATAATATGTAACGATATTATGTCTAATAATTCAAACAAAATAATATTGCGAGCTTGTCAAAATTAAGGTTTACAACTTAGGCCATGTTATTGTTATTATACAACTCATAACCGTTTAAATTCTGTTTAATTATGAGTTATGAGTACAAACTGAATTGCTATTGTGTAGTTAAAGTTTATATTTATTATTTATAACTAATATACTACTAGATAATCGCATATAAATAAATTAAACTTGACAGTAAAAATTCCAATTTAAAGTTTTGAGAGCTAAAATTTATTGACAAAGGTTTAAACTTTTCTAACGACTGGAAAAATATATATATTACATTTCGTTAAAATATCATATAATCGGTGAAATAATTATTATTAAAGTATTAAATATAAATCACAATAATATAATATAAATGTTAATATTATTCAATTTTTTTTTTTTAAATAAACCAAAAATATTCAACAAATTATAGCATATCAAATTATAGTTTAGTAGGAACTTAAAAAAAAATAGGCTTAATTTAATATTTTCGTTTAACTGTATACGATTACAATCGCCTTTTTTGGTCTGACATTACAAACATTTTATTCTTAAATACCTACAACCTACTTCAACCGATATTATAGAAACGTTATTATATACAATTTCAATTTCAATGTGGTACACATTTTATGTTTTACTAGATATATATTTTAGCATTACCAAACTCAGTTTTTTTAACAGTGATTTCAATAACTGTTTAATATATATATATTTGTATAGTAGATAAATACAATTATTGGTTTTTTATAATAGGTAACCTATTATTATAGGTTCACATTAACTGCATCTATGTTCAAAAACTCAAAATCAATAATAAAAAAATAATAATAATAATAACCCAGTGCAATAAAATCATAAGATTTGTATTTAATTTGCTTTATATATTAACATATTATACCAAATTCATTTGATTCAAACACTATATTCAAGATAAAAATAAGATAATACTTAACATACAATGCATTTCAAGAGCTATACAACTATATATAACCACGCATAGTGTGTATCAGGCATGTCAAACGTGTGACCCTGGGCTCTTTTTTGTGGCCCGTTACCACCAGGATCATTGGAAAACTAAGTGAAAATAAAGGGAAAGAAGTTAAAAAATAAAATAAATAAAAGTTTCATTTTATATCGCAACTATATTACAGGAAGATATTATTTTTTGTGCAGTTCACACAGTATTCCATTCAATAATGTTGGACCAGTTGATGATACTTCACGTTATGCATGCCTAGACAGTATATATTATAACAATATTGTAAAATAAAAATTAGATTTTACACTTTCAGCCTAAAAAGCGTGAAACTACAATTTGCGAACAGTAAATTTTATTCTACGGTTAAAATCTATAATAATACGTTATGTATTAATTATTAGTTTCAATTTTATGGATACTTTTGTTGTTTATATTATGAATATTGTGTTTTGTAAATCCGAATAAAACTAAAACAGAGAATGGTATACCTTCAAATATTATAATTATATCAATTTAGTAATATGACGTAACTATAGTAGTTTTATGTACCTATATAAGAAAAAAAAATCTTCAGGTACAAATGTGGTATATTTTAAAACTAAAATAAAATATCAAATTTTAGTTAATTCAATGATATTTTTTAATAGGTTTATTTAATACAATATTTAATAAAAAAATTATCTTTAAAAATGAAAATTCCGTGTTAAAAAAAAAAATTAATATTTAAAATAACATTAGGTATTTTAATAAATATTTCCTTGGTTAGTTTTACTTTTGTCCGATCTGAAAATCAAACAAAAATGTTATTTAGTGTTAATCTTTAAAAATAACAAAAATAAATCTTAAATATGCGTTCAAAATGGATGACAATAGGTCATAACATGTTAAATTAAATTGTACACACAATACAGTTTGTGAAACATATTTTGGTGTACCTATAGTAACAGTTACTATAATAAGCTAGCTATGTTTTTGACAATTAAACGAAAAGATACAAAAGCACACAAAACATATCTGCCCGAGTGCGATAACGTTTTAACGGACACCGAGCGAGCAGATCGAGCTTCTGTAGCAACTATAGTTAAACAACTATCGGTTTGACTAATATAATTAGCGACCTCGACATTTAGCTAAGACCTTTAGTTTTGCCGCACCATGCCAAAACCATTTTTGTCGCTGCTCTTATCTATCGGCTTACATCATATTAGAATCATTATTATTACAATACTACATATTACGACAATAATAATAACGCGTACATATCAGAAATTATATTATTCATCAATACTCACCGCTCGGTGGTCAGCGCTCAATACCACGGATACATTTTATAAAACCAATTTATAATTATTGACATCCGACCGCGACTCTTATCTCCGACAACCGCCACTGTCTACTAACACAAAACAGGGTATTTACACTATAATATATACAATATAATTTACTTCAGTAGGTACACCTACACGCGTGTGCGCACACAACAAATCGACCACCACCGGGGACACGACGGTATAAGTTTGTTGGCTGCTTGTTTTACATTAAACATGACACCGTCGTATCAGGTCGAAAGTTTAGCGCCCCAACTTCATAATTTGTTTAAAAGGCATCTCGTCAGTACACACACACACACACACACACACACACACACACACACACACACACGCACACACGTAGGCAGGTACATGTTATAGAAACAGTGCCACGTCGGAAAATCCTTATAGCTATGTGTGTGTGGGTGCGTTCTCGCAATTCGGCAGCAGATAATCTGATTTACGTGTAACCCATACTGAATTACATCGTTAAAAGGAAATCAAGTGGCTTAAAAACTATAGCGCTTTCGCCGAGGACGATCGAACGAGAGGCGCACTAAAAACTTTAAGATTCTTGGGACCGTGAGTTGTGTGTGTGTGTGTATTAAAAGCGCATCGTCGCGTCGCTTATAAGCAGTGGTTCCAATATATTGTACATGCATTGTACGTCATAGTTGTACGTGTCCACTCGTGCAAACCGGATTTACGACACACTTCTGGCGGTTATATATTCTTTAAACATCAAATTGCTTTTAAACTGCACATAATATTATGTAGTGCAACGTTATTGGACCAAACTGTCCCGGTAACTCGAAAGGGAATCAAATCAGGGTTGTTGTATACATTGTAAATATGAAATGAAGAGTTGTAATGATATGAATTTTCTATTTTATTCGATTCCTATATTTTGATGATTTTATTTATAAAATCTATTTATAAATACTTCATAACATAAAACCAAGAAAAACTTCTAAAGATAAGAGATAAGATAGTGGTGCAAATACAACACTGCGTCATAAATAATATTATATAGAGCGGTTCCCGATATGATGATATAGTTTTCTTAAGATCTTCGCTTACGAACCAATATCGCGAAGTTCAATACCGCAAACTATGCAATATAATGTAATGATCGAATTCAATTTGAACAATTTCGTATAATTTGCATTGACCGATACGGAATAGACGATTAATTCTATTAGTATAGCTGCATCAAATACATAATTGAATATTTAAATACGATAAAGCAATAGAGATAAAATCAATTTATAATATATTACAATATTTGGTCTGTTTCTATATATTCGACATATTTGGTTTATCGCAACTTGTTATCATTTATGATGCATACTGATATTAATAAGTGGGCACGTTAATAATTACTACAGTTTGTTGGATTTTAACATTGTTTTTATTCGAACAGTACAAAGTAATAAAAATATTATTCTTAAGTTTAAAATAAGTACATGGATGCTAATATTGATAATTGGCGGAACATTAAAAAGTATATTAGTTTTGCATTTATATCAATTGTTAAAGGTTAGCGAGATTTCAATGTGTTATCAGTCTAACGCTAGGGACTTTGTGTCAAAACCTTGAAATATGTATTTATTTATGCTCTAAAAAAATTACTAGACATGTCTATAAAACATACACATTCACTTATATTATTTTCAATCAAAACCAAAATATATTTACTAAGTTATCTATTAAAAAAATAGTTCTATTGGTAAAGTTATTAATTTATATTGTTAAAAACTTAACATGTTGAATCTTAACTTAAATTGGGTAAACTAGAACTCGCCGCAATAACCATAGATTATAAAAAATACAGAATAATCTAACACAAACTTCTTAGAGTAACTCGTGACCGCCATCTAAGAACCATACAACATAGAAATCATGGAATCCATGCGTAGATGAAAAAATATTGGTGGTTCATAATCCTTCAACATTAGGTTAGGTTATGTTATAAGTCCATTTAAGATATTAATCAAATACTTTTTTAGGTGTGTGTTTTATTTTTTTTACTAATTTAAAAATATATGTGAAATATGTACATAAAATACAAATATGACAAAATATGCACTAACACGTGAAAAAAGTTAACTATGCAAACAATTACTATAGACTGCTAGCGTTGTAAAATAAAAATGTTTGTATCATTAAGCTATGTTTTGAATGGTTTTTAAAAAAATGTGCAAATTACTATGGAGTCCCTAGCCCTACAAACCTACAATTGAAAAAAACAAAGTTTCACCACACGAATGGAAATCAAAATGGTTTTACTATTATAGGTATTGGGTGAACAATGTAAAAGTACCTGACGTAGTACATTAATATGATAATTTATAACTGGAGATATGATACATACATATACGAAATTAATTTAATTCTATTTTGCGTGGTGTTATTGAATCGACATTAACTTAAATGTAAATTGCTCAGTGTAATTATTTATTAATATATACATATATGCATGTTATAGAACGCGGGTCTATAATAACAATTGCAAACACGGTGGCCTCTGCACCGTCCAGTGTACACGCAAGCGGCGCTCGTCTACTCCACGATTAGGTCATGCGTAATTAAAACGTATAGTTAACGCATTCTCCCTCACCGCACTTTGTCATCATCTGTTTTAAACTATTTCCTCGCCATCTCCTTACTGAAGATCTTCACTTCTCTATCTCTCTCTCGATATCTTTATAATATATACACACATAACAATAATATTATATCTAATTTACCTCGCCACAATGACACCTATGGCTATAATATTATTATTATCTTTATCTCTATCAATCTGCCCTCATCTTTACGGTTATCTGCTTTACGACCGTGAATCGCGCAAACTTTCTTAATTTCTAGAGGTGCGATGGTTGCCGTTTTCAGAAATTACAATATACTTTATTGTTCGTTATACTATTATACCGCCCTACGTTGAAATTAAATTAAAAGTTTTGTTCTCTTTGCTCTTGTAGGGTGTAGAAATATATATATATATAACGTCAAAAATATTCGTCGTAACCGGATTTTAACTAACTTACAACACACACCTCATACAACCCCCCCTCCCCCTCCATCATCACACCAAACCACCACCATACGACCAAGACAATATTATTCATTCTTACCATGACGACAGGTTGTAGCTGCAAAATGAACAATTATAGTTGTTATTAGTTCACTAAAAAATTATCCTTTTGGCTATCGAAAACCACGCCGCATCGGTTCTTTTTTTTAGAAATAAATTACATGTAAAAAAAAACCAAATTATAGAAAATATTTAAATGATCTTATTTTACTACAGTTTATATGTGAAATCCAACAAAAATCTGAATTATCCATAAATAAAACTTAAGATTAGGCACGGTCCATAATGCCATCGTCATCATTTTAAGGATACAGTATAATAGTTGATAGTTTTTTATTAATAGAATAAGTTGATTCTGTTTTCTCTGCTATTTCAATCGAGTTTACAATCGTGAAATTACACTACGAGGCGACGTAATATTATGTATAATATTTAACGTAGTATAACAATACTATAAACATATATATAAATATTATATACATGTATTATGAGCGAGTGTGTGTATTTCTGGTTTAAGATTTCCTTCGTCTTAAGGCCTCAGTGAACATTCGGATATCAGTCGAATACTATATATATATATATATATATATATATATTATATTGTATAGGTACGCTTTAGTAACATAAGAACAATAAACTTCAAATTCCTAGTACTTATCAACTGTGTTTAAGTAGATCACGTGTGTATATTAATATTATATTATAATATAATGTTAAATTTATTTTGGAAAGGACGCATTGCTGCGAAAATGATTTTTCGTAAAACTGCTATTCCTTACGTCCACCAGTGAACAGGTTTCTTTCCGCTGTAGTAAGATTTGTGAGACATGGAAACATCGCATGCTGCTACCAGATAAACGTCTACTGTCAGAGCAGGTGTATTATATGGATCACCAGTGTCGAACATTGCTATGGATCTGTAATCCAGGAAGGCATGTAACTTAACGCTATTAAGTTTCTACCAGCACCAGCCCGTAGGTGGTGAAAGAGGTATGGTGTGATCGATTGGGGAGATATTGAAAGCAATACACCAGTGTAGGCTCTAAGATTCCTCTAATATCCTACAGTTTGTTACTTTTCGCCATAATCTATGAGATACAAATGTCATGGCATTGAAAGATTCAGTAGCGCCTCGTATAAATGTTGATCGATTGCCTTTGTTACATACTTGGTGGTTTATAGAACTTACTAGTTATGCCAAAGCATCCTGCGTAGGTCATTTGTTGGTGATCCCTATTCTGGGCGTTTGACGTTAAAATCACCCACCACTAGCATTAGGCCATCTGCGCCACAGTTGCTACCTTCTAGCTTGCTGAGGCACAAATTATAATTTGCAATTGTAACATTTGGGAAGAGTACGATATAGATGCATATACCATTTTTCTGAACCCACCAGAAACCGCTGTCCAGTGGATCAGCAGCATCCAACACTATGTTGCTGAACACAAAAACGGCTGCTCTTCCTGATATGTCACTGAACCATTTCGTGTTCTCATCTGCGTTCCGGTACTACTCGCTTACCAACACTATGCCAGCCCCGCAATCTCTGGCGGTGTGAAAAATTGGGTTCTGCAATGATCTGCATACGCCAACATTGACCAGGAAGCTGGTCATTGCGATGATGCCCTTGGACTTATCCTGTCACAATTTCTCCTTGAATTCCGCACGCTTTTTTTCGGACTCTTTGCGATTTTTAATTAAGTGTCCCAATTCGCCACAACCAATGAGGTAATTAGAGCGGTCGGTCCCTTGGCACTTGCTGGTTTTGTGATTTGGTCCTTAGGCATCAAAATCATCTCTTACATTCGTGCCACATGTAAACTTTACAGTATGCATACCTTACCCGTATGCGCCCCAAATCAGCTGCTTAGCGGGTCGTATCGACGTTGGCCGTTAATAATGCTATTTGCATATCACGAGGTATCTTTCGCATGACTATGTTTGCGGGTTTTAGCTCTACCCAAAATGTCCACTATAGGATTTTGCAGATCCGATAAAAATCAATAAATAAATCGATAGCGTCAATTCCGTCCGGTCACAGCGAATAGACGCCGAGTTATTGTCTAGTCTAGGATCAGTGAAGGGAGGGGTACTCCTTTGTTTTGGTAGAATAAAAATATTGTAATCGGTGATATGTCCTTTATGGGCTGAGTCCATGCGATAGTTCCTACAACGATATTATATACCTATTTGGCGATATATTGCATTCGCGACGTAATCGTCAATTATAGTTAATCGTTTTAGATAAAGCTAATGACCTACACGTGCCGATAAAAAATTAATTTAGAACTCACCTTTTCGATGTGGCTGTGTAAGTTTTATGATAGATACAAAAAACTGCCCTTATGAGGTACCATTTTGAGTAGACCGACTCAAAACTGACACTGATCTGCATGCGCACTTATTGTGCACCTTCTGGAATAAAAAACACAAAGAAAACTGTTCCTATTGCATGAATAGATAGTTAAAATACCACAGCGATGTTTATTACGTTCGATTACTGACTTACTACTACTACTACTACTACTACTACTACTACTACTACTACTACTACTACTACTACTACTACTACTACTACTACTACTACTACTACTACTACTACTACTACTACTACTACTACTACTACTACTACTACTACTACTACACGTTATCACAACGTGTAGATGCAGAATAAAAATTCGTGCCGAAGCATTTGCGACTATTTTTATAGCATATACGGATTTGACCCATATAATATAACCATCGTCCGATAATTTATCCTTGTTTGTTATCACTTGTTTAACGTGATGATAAAATGGCACTTTAGTTTCAAAAATACTCCACGGAGTAATCCTCGACGGTGTTTCATAGTCACCGAGGACCCTTTCCGCTCGCAACACGTATAAAAATGTCTCGTTTGTTCTTCGGTCAGTCCCCTAGGACTGTGTCCGATGCCAAATCTCAGGGTCACGGGTCCGGCTCGCGCAGGATTCCCAAAGGATGTAACCGTTGCCGGACTTTATGCTCGCGTTGCCCGCACAGAACATTAATCTTAATTTCCTGCCAAACGAACCCACGAGTTCGGCTACCAACCGATCAAAATATTTTTAAATCGCTTAAAACTTTTGCCATGTTCCTTTTTATAAATTACCTACAGCGCATGTATATTTAAACTAGCAAAAACTTGTATAAATGTTTTCACTGACAATTTTAAATTTACGAGTATACCAAAGTTCTAGCCGTTGAAATTTTTTTGAGAAAGTTTAAAAGAGTATTAATAAATTTTTATATAATAAACGAACAGATCAACTCGAAATTAATTTGCAATTATCTCGAGTATAACAATTTATTATAAGATATTACATTCAAATTTTTTTTTATTTGTATTTTATTTACATTGATTTGTACACAATAAGATTATAGAATATACTCGTAAAACTTAACAATTTGTTTGTTTAATTAAATTACAAGAATTATAAATTACATAAAAATATATGTACATAATTTGAAAATCAATATGAAAACTTGATGTTTGGTGCTATAATATTTTTTTGGACGTTGTAATGATGTATACAATTTATCAAAATCCGTTTGATAAAAAAATGAATTCGATTTTCTTTAGTTTATTGGTCGTATAATACAAATACTTTAGAGAAAACTACTACGAATATATACTTTATATTTTAGTAAAAAAGTACTTGATAGCTGAGTAAATTCTACGAGGAGTTTTTCTCAAATGAGAAAATAATCTAAAGCATTCAACCGACCCATTTGCAATGTCACATAAAAATAATACATTTACCATTTCAGCCGATGTCTTCGAAAAACCAACTGATATGAATTCAATATAAAAAATAGTAAATTAAATGGACATCTAGATTTATATAAAAATGGTTTAAATGTAGGTATTAACGTTTACACGATATATTTTATGAACTGTTTCCATAATAAAAGTTATAAAAATAAATCACTAAACCTAATCAAAACGGTAAAAAAAATAAATTTTTGTCTCAATTTCATCTTCATGTAGATTGTCATTCGTGAATTTAGAAATAACACGTATATTACTGGTATTCAAAATAACAGAAACAATAAGAAAAAAAATGTAAGGATTATAATTGATAACTCATTGTGTTTCTTATTGTACTAATCAAGAAATATTATGTCCTATGAGTTAATACTACTGATAACCTGCAGTTCAATACTAATTAAAAAAAAAAAAAAAAAACTGTTAGCATAAAATTTAAAAAAAATTAGAAACTTAAAATGTGCATGAGTTAGAGGAATTTTTAAAAAATCAATATTGGCGTGATTATTACTACACAGCTACAGCTTTTTTTAATAGTTATAAAATAGAAACACAATGACCATTTAAATGTATTGGTTCAATTAATTTTGGTAGTAATGTAACCATATATTTATATGGTATATGATAACTTTGTAGGTTCAACAATTTTGTATAGTATATTGAATAAAGATTATTATTATTTTTATAATTAGACATACCAATTCGAGTGAGTGGTTGGATTTATTATTGTAAACCGAAAACCTGATATTCTGTATTATACAAATTGAAATCGTTTGTATTTAAGGAACCAACATTTTATTAGTGATTATTTAAATAGTTATATAAATATTTGTACCTACTGATTTGATTTTAAACGTGTTACTACGGTGTAGTTTTAAATATTTGTAATATGCTCTAACTGTAGTAATCATCGGCATGATTGGTTTACATTTATATTGAATTTATACATTCCTGCTATAATTTGAACATCAAATATTAAAATAAATAATAAAAATCGATATAGTATACGTCATGGCGTCACGCGTACTGGGCGTATAATATTACATTATTATTTTGATTTCCCCATTGGACATTTTGACTAGATATAAGAAGAATGTACAATATTTGTTTTTCTCGTCAGACTGATACAGTGTTAAGACTTTATATATTATTATTACTAACTGTAGTGTAGTGCATTTGATTTGATCGAATTCGTGTTTTTTTCAAACTGATATGGTCCAATCAGAGGACGAGAATTGTGAATGGACGAAAAGGAGCTTTGAAGTCGCGGTGTTGAAATAAATTGTAAAAAACTGTTTAATATTCTGATGACTGATTTATTATAATTTAGAAAAATGACTGGCGTGAAGGTGCTTTCTATAGCCTGGTAGAATCACGTCTAAATTGACGCCGATTCGGGCTCCCTTATATATTGGCTACTCCTCCTATCGGTACCTACGTCGTCCTAACAAGATAGCGTTGACCTCATTACACGTGTTCTCGTTATTATTTATACCATTATAATTTAAAATATCAATAAACTCAAGGAATGTAATAAGAGCTGTTCGTTTGTGGAAACATGTATTATTATTTTAGCTTATGAGCTAACATAGGAATCTTATACTGATAATAAATAGCTTTCTTAACACAGCCTTTAAATTAAGTACCAATAAATTCAATTTTGAATCTTTTATTTAGAATTTTGTTTTGTAATTTATGACATTTTTAAGTTGTAGTTCATTTTTAGCATTTATATTAAGTATTTATAATTTTTTCAATATTTTTAAAGCATTTTCATAATTTATAAATAATAATAATTAATAGTGAATTTTTAAGTTTTTTAACTGCATTAAATATACAACCTTAATAATAAATAAAGAAAACAATTATACTTACATGTACTACATTGCCGTTACGGGAAAACGACACCACCTAAGATGGTTTTCTCCTGAAGCCCGTTATTATGTTATTATTAATGCGTATTGAGGTCAAAGGATTGCTTACTACAAGTATCTTATGTGTTTATACCATGCCTATTGTAACCGATCACGGATGTATGACATCGTTATAAACAATAAACCATAAACGTAATTATAGGTAATAAGAAATAATGCTTAGTCATCCATGAATTCATATACATAAGAGACACACCATGTAAAATTCAACAATAAGAAGGAATTCCGGATACTCATGTATTAATACTATTTGAAGTCTTTAGTAATGGTATATATTAAGGAAGTGCAACTCAAAGTTACTCGAGGACTATTTTTTAGAATTTTAAAATCTAGCAGGCCAGAACATAGAAAGCAAAAAAAAAAAATCATTAAAAATACCTATTTATTATTAGCATTTATTTTGCATCATTTTACAACTTGTTCAATGTGAGTTATGAGGATGTGTGACTTCAGATTTTATAACTTAACAAAAACCACTTCTTATTTCAGAAGTGGAAACATAAACTAGTATGTTTCATATTCTGTAAAACGATTTCTTTATTTTGATATGATATGCTTCACATAGATAATATAGCATGGACCAGATAGAAAAGATACGATGAATGCAGCCCGTTGGCCGCTGGTTGTCCATCACTGCTAAATATTATAATATTTGATTAAGATTGTGTAATACTAAAATATATCAGCTGAAACTTATTATTTGAAAAATATTTTTTGAAGCTTTCTAACTACGGTTAAAATTATAACTCCAAGGCCTTTAAAAACCCTTACTGAATTACCTATGAATAACAGGTTACCCGACACACTTAAAACAATATGTATCGAAATGACAATTAATATTATGCTGCTCTATATGTCTTCATAATGCAGACATACTATAATTACGTGTGCTGGTTGTAATGTCGTTGTTTTGGGCTGTTTATTTATTATTGTCATATGCTAAATCACGGTTTCATAACGCTTTAATATTAAAACCGTATAATTTAAAAATACTCATTGTGTACGATGTATACGTGATTCAAATATTGCAAAAATGTGCGAAATTTAGCGTATGGAATAATATTATCTCTAAGTCGTTATATGTAAACGCATACTTAAGTTTCGGATCGTACGGTTTTTATTCGATCGAATTCTCGAAGACGGCGTGCGCTTGGCATCGATCGAAAAATCATTGTGTTCACACACTTCCGTATATATTTATTATTTTATTTTTGACAAACAAGCGTGACCCATATCAATAAAGTTTTCCACTCGACGAGTGTACAATGGCGGCATACACCGCAAGAATAAAACACATACACAAACAATACGTCTGTAATACGTTTTAAAAGTACAGCGACACACGCGAATCGAGTAAGAACTCTGGTCTGGCGAGGACTTGCGGTTCCGTGCGTCGGTCGAATAAACCACGTACACGCACGTTTATTATTATACGTAAGGAGTGGCGGCGGCACTTTTATTATAACGACTGCGCGTATTCTGCAGCTGCAATTCGAAACAAATTAAACTGTTCGGCACTGGAGAGAAAAAAAAACAAACAAACAAATAAATAAAAATCCGGGGCGGGGGGGGGCGGTTTTTTGACGCTGAATAATTGAATGCCGTTTCTTATTATTAATTCCAGTGAAAAAAAAAACTGTAGGTCTTTACATTGGCACGCAATAGCGTATTTTCACAGAAAATATTCTTCCTAATCTGTTGTGGGATTAGTGAGAAGGGAGGGGGGGGCAAAGAGAAAAAAAATATGAAAATATATACAACGGATCCCCTAGTAACGTCTCATCTATAGTACTGGTGCTTGGGTTGTTCGTTTTTTTTATTAACAATGAGCACTCGATTTGTCTTTATTACAAAACTTGATAGATCGGTACCTACCTATTATATAATGTATTAAACTGTTTTCTTAATTTAATATACTTCTTCTTCATGCATAAATTAATGTTCAACTTAATAACTCGAAATTGAAGATTGAAACTTGTTTACCGTTCTTAAAGGTGACGCATCATCTTTGACGTAGGTACACACTAGAAAAAATCATAGTGACACTAATACTTTTAAGAATCTAAAATTACAAAATTAAATTTAATACAACAATATATTATTAAACAATATTAATTTTCAATATCCGACTAAGGGTTTTTAACATTTTTTTTTATCAAATCAAATTTGATGACTCAAAATAATAATATTTGACATTTATTTATTGGACCTTATTTTACCCCTTGTATACCTTTTCAAGTTGTACTAAACATATACGAGGAGTACAAAATTTTAAATGTTTATTAGTACGTCAATTGATAAAACTCGTATTTATTATTTTTACTTATCAAATAATAGTCGACAAACGCCGTATTTATATCATAAATAATTAAGTATTCAAAACTAAAGTGGTTAAATAATTTAATTATTTACTATTAGAGTGTATAAAATATGCAAAGTGTATACACTAAAGACAAAATTATATGGTTTGACCAACCAAATATGCTAATCAAAATGTGGTCAATGAAATCAGTACGATAATTTGTAACGCTGCGACATTGCAAACCCTTTGTAATTGTGCACTCGATTAGCATGATCGTGTAAATTCATATATGCATATATCTAATTTTGGTTTCTAATCATAAACCAAAATTGTTTGTAATTAACAATATATTTTACAAATTAATAAAAACAACGGAAAAAATAAATATCTCGCATGCTATTCTATATATTATTTTCAATTATCGAACAAACGTGATTTTTTAGTTTAATAAATTGAAATATTTTCATCTCCAGTATGACTTAATATGATTGGTTTTATGGAGAATAAATATATTCTCTAAAATTGTAAATAAAAATGCACATAATATATATTTTATTTATTTACAAAATATTAACGACTTTTAAAAATGAATCGCTTACAATTTTCTATGAAATTGGTAATATTCATTAGGATATATTGTATATTGTCGGTGATACTGCAATGCCTTGTAAGTCCAAAATGAATATTTTTCAGGAGATAAATAAATGTGTTTATAAAATCAATTTTTTTTCTAATTTTTCTTCTTCTAGATACTGATATAGTGATAGTTAAATGATATATAAATTATAGTATTATTTTAATTATTTTATAAATTAACTAATTATTATTATTGTTAATTTTAATTATGACTTACGACATATTATTTCGTAGTTTTCATAAATATTTATGATATACGGGGTATTAAGTGCTAGTTTTCCACTACAGTTGCAGTTTGACAAAATATTTTATAATTATAATTTGTATAGTATTAAATTTTATATTATATCCATATAACATTTTGTCATAATAATTTTAAATTTGTTATATAAGCTAAATAGACAATATAAATATTTGTTGACTTTATTAAAAAATGAAAATAAAAACAATGTTACATGTTATAATACTAGTTCAGTTTTAAACAATGACACAAGTAATTTCAGTAAAAAAGCAACATTTATATTTTAAAATTTAACAATAAAACTAATATGTATACTTATACTAGTTCAGTTTTGAATATTGACACTGGTAATTTCAGTAAAAATAAAATAATAATATAAACATTAAACATTGCAACAAAAACAATGTTTTGTCGTAACAAATTAAAATAAAAACAATTTTTGTGTACTATGTTGTCAAATGTTGTTTATCAGTCTTGAACATTTCTTTAATAAGTTACTAATAATTAAATAATTATATAATGATAAATGTAAGTTTACATATTACTGTACATTTAACATTTGATTTGGTTATAAAACGCATGAAAATCCTTAGGCAGCACTACCTTAAGTTGCTGCCATTTTGATTTGAGCAATTTTAATAGAGATTCATGAAGTTCATAAATAATAGGAGAATAAATTTTAATTGTTTTTCTCTTCTTTTGAACAATGACCACAATATGTATCATCAAACTTGAGCTTATATTTCATAATACCATTGCACTTATAACGGAGAGCTTTAATTTGGTTAACTGTAGCCTCACCAGTAGTTTTTTCTGATCTTATATTATTATATATATATTAACATTATTATGATAATTAAAAAAAAGAAAATATCACATTCTTTTATTTCATATGGAAATGGTTTTTGACCTTGCATATTTTGTTATTTTCATGTCGTAAGATGGTAGATGAATATCTGTATTTTTTAATTTCCTTTCTATTAAAGAGTGTAAAGAGTCACCTTCATATCATCTTTAGTTAGATATATTTGTTCAATGATTATTTTATGTGTAACAGAAAACTTTAGAAACGCATTAGACAAAATTGTGTTATTGTTCTGGTTACAGCACCCATCACTCCATATATTATATTTTTATTTATATTGTTGTTGTAACACATAGTTAATTGATTAATAATACAACTTGTAAAGGCAGATGCAGTTAAATTACACTAAGTTTCATTCCACCAATAACACATAGGCTCATGTGTATCAAGATTATACATTGTAAAATTGTGTACACATATTTTACATTTATAGTACGAAGCATTAGCTTTTAATAATAAACTACCTTCATAGCTTGTAAGTCCACAGTGAAAACAATTACCTCTTCTGAAAGTGCTTTTTTTTATCCAATTTTGTCCTAAATATACTTATTTTATTATTATGTATGTTTTTTCCTCATATATATATACGTTTTTATACGAGTTACTCACCCCAGTAGTATATATTTGCATGTTCTGAGTTATTTCGTTTTTTTTTTACACGGTAATTTCAACAAGCTCAAGGAGGAATGTCTCCCTTGAAGGACACTGATTTTATCGTATTACGAATCACAGGGAAATTACACAGTCATTGTCCACACATTTGCCTCTCACACAAAAATATTTACCGTATTACATTTTAAATGGAAATTTCAAAAACTTTATCCCTTGCGTAAAAAAATTACCGTATTTCAAAATTACATGGAAATTAGACACTTGAAAATGGTTTTGTACGGATGAAGAGAAAACGAGAAAAAATTCGTATGTATACCCGTTTGTATCAATATTGGAACTGAAGTAGTGCAGTAAAATTAATCAGTTTGCCTATCTTCAGTGTCTTATCTTTGTCGGATATATTGTTCATTGTTTCATGTAAAATTTTAAAACAATGTTTAAAATTTGATAGCGAAAATATTTACAAAAACCGGTTTTTATCGAATAATTATTTCGTTATATAGAAACATCAGACTCGTTATTTGGAAATTAATTTATGTGTAATTAACAATGAAGGTCATAGTTCTTAAAAATATTTCATTAAACAGAAAATTTAGAAAAATGGAAGTTCGTTATATGGAAGTTTCGCTGTTTAATAAATACTAGACATAAAATTTAATCTACTTTATATTTCTGTAAAATTATTTTAAAGGACTTTTTCCCTAGTATAAACATTTTATTAACTGAGAAACTACACGTTATAATTTTGAATTAGGTACATACATAACATGTTCAAATAATTATCCACTAAATAATAATTTACATTAAAAAAAGGGTTATTATTAAAAAAAACAGATGTCTGTGTTACCACAGGATGCTTCTTAAGAATCTACTCGTAGTACATAAAAATTTAATTTAAAAATTTCAAAAATCAGAATTTGAATACATTTATTATTAAAGGAAAAACCGGGGTGATCATGCTTGGCAAATCATCCCATACATATATATATATATATATATATATATATATATATATATATGTTTTGTATTAAAAAAAATATTACCTAATGTAAAAACGAAAATGGTTAAGATCAGCGGCACTTCGAATGAATACGATCATAATAATATACCGGATTCGGAACAGATATGTAGTAAAAGGTTGAAAAATAAGAAAAGGTGCAAAGATATCCTTAACTGCGGCAGCCGTATATAGGTATACACATTTATATGAAAGCGTATTATATATAGACCACGATAAGCTTTTTAAAAATGGAATAGGGTAAGAGTCAAAATAAACCAGGTCGTATATTGGTCTAAAGGCTATTCGTGTGGTATCCTTCTTTTTTCAAGACGTGTATAAATATTACCATCCGAAAGAGAGGGAAAAAATAAGGTAAAGGTGTGGGAGTCGTATAGGCCACCACGTGCGGTGTTCGTTTCGCTAACGATCGACAAACGTCGTGGAATATTTAGATTTTGGTTTTTCTTTATTGGATATCGCCCTAGAGGGGAAAACAAAAAAAGCGAACATGTTTATATATCATGTATATATACGAGTATGGGATAAATGACCGAAATGTTTCGTGTACCGTTTTTCATCGAAAACAACTATTTCCCGAGACGATTTCTTCTGCAGCCGGTCCCACACCAAATAAAAAACATAGGGAAAAAATAAGTTATTTGCAACAGACCGCCTAGACGGCTGCGACTGCACCACACGCGGATATACGTCCCAAACGCGAAATTCACCGTCCTGCATAATATTATTTAATAATATTATGACGTGCGTGTATAATAGTATATTATATACGCGCGTCGACGCTGCTATTTCTTTCTTTTTTTGCTTCTTCTTCTTATCCGTTCGGCGTTTACGTCCGGTGCATAATTTTTTTATTCTTTGTTCCCGAATAGTGTTTCGCTTTCCGAAAACGCAAAACGATTTATGTGGAACAATACGTCTCACGGCAGTTTTTTCTTGTTATTCGACTACGCCTGTTCGAGTATCCGACTGCTGCATCTGCAGCAATGTATGTATAATATTGTTACAATGTATGAGAAGATCGAGCCTGGGAAATAAACATCGCGACCGTAACATGTTGGTAATTTGGGTGAAAAATACAGAACTTTAAAACGACTAAAACCGGCGCACGCTTGAGACGAGACGAATAATATTTATATATCTAAGTCTAGCCCGCGATTCGGGCACACTACGCCTACGGCCACAACGACTTTGGTTTAGACGTTCGTTTAAGTAGTTGATTGTTTTTATCCGTGAATTTCCCGGGCTTTTCTTATTCGGTTTGGATTTCATTATTAAAAGCCATGGTAACGGTAGCGAAATCATTACGAAAGCAACTAAGATCATACAAGCTGATCCCCCCCTTTTTTCCATTTAAAAATGCAGTTGTTTAAAATCTGATTTTTTAAATTTTTAAATATAATTAAAAATCATATTTTTAAATTCTTGAGATTTTCTGTTTTATTTAATCAGTGTCATGTAGTGATAAGAACCTATATTTTTCAAATAAAAACCCTTCTTCTTCTACTGTAAATTAAAAATAAAGTTAAAAACAAAAACAACAGATTTTTTTTAATAATTTGTAATGAATACATTATACTTTTTAATAACAAGTATTCATAGTTAGAATAATTTTTGTGATTTAAATATAGTATAATGTATACTGTTTTGTAATAACTTTTTTTTAAATGTTAATTGTTATGACCAATATTTTCCAGTCCTTTGAACGTCATTATAAACAATTTTCACTATATATTTAAAATGTGAATTATCACGGTAAAACGCAATTGTTCACAACACTGATAAAAGTATTTAATGTTTCACGTGTATATGTATATTAGCCAGTCGAATTAAATAGTGCGAAGTTCGCATAAAGTGAAGATATCAACTTTGACAATGGATTTAGTTGGAGATATATGTAGACACGTTAACGAAAATTAACTCAATTATAAAATATTATAACAAATACAAAAAAATTACGCAATCGAAAATAAAATGATTTTTTGTACCTTAAATTTTAATAATATTATTCAATATTTAATAACGCTAAAAATGTGTTATCGTTATATTTTAATTAATTCAGAAGACTAGTGATATCGAGGGATACAAATTTCATTTTAAAATAATGTATAGTTTTTTTTTTTTACTTTGAATATAGTAAATTAGTTGTATAAAAATCGCTTTATCCTCATTGTAATATTATAAGTTATTTTCAATCGTGTATGGTTTTATTTCATGTTTATTAGACTTTCGATGTATCGACCGTGTTTTGCTTTATAGTGTCTGTGAAAAAAAAAATTATGTTTTATGGCTTTATTATAGAGTTATTGCCACGAAGTTCACTCCTACATCTTTGGGCCAGTTTAATGTATCTATGCATCTACTCTTAATTAAAACTGACAAAATGTTTTCAGTGGTTCCAATTCTGACGACTGAAATATTCGGTAACAACCTCGCGGTGGCTAGAATACTCTCTCGTTAGTTGTTTTTTTCATTCAGTCCTTATCTCGCCGGACTGTGTTTTAATTTTGTTTAAAACCGATTTCAAACTTTTACACAGTTAATTCGATTTGCTATGTATTTTAACATACTATAAGTCTACACGTACACGCTTTTGTCAAGTTTTCGGGAATCACACGCGCGTTTCTCGTTGAAATCGATTTCGAGATAAAATTAAAATTCAATGAGCTACCTAGCCATATCAATACTTTTGTGTCAAACATAATATTATTACTAATAATACCTATTATAAAAAATCAATTTCGAAATATTTTTTCAGGTTTTTAAAAATTAATTTTTAACCTGAATTCGTGTAAATTATTCAAAAAATATTAATATTCATAAGAATATTTGTGCAAACGACTGCAATGTTTCAACTGTAAAGGTTTGTCTGGGAGGCCGTTAAATGTCACACTCACGTATATGTACCTTTCCGCGTGTTTATCAAAGTCTGCAGCAGATATAGTAAATCAGGACGCGGTAAGACGATGGTGAATTACATTTTAACGATTAATCGAATCTGCTAAAATCCATCAATGTCGATTGAACATGTATATAATTTGAAATTTTCGTAATCCATTATTTAGTTCCACGCACCATGATAATATATTAATATGACTTGAATGACAGACAAAACATTTTGACAGGATATTTTGACGTATTCCGTCGCCAAACAATGTGATTTTTCTGCTATCGACGTGAGAAATAGCACATAAATCCCGTCCTTAAATACAATAATATTATATAAATAATATAAAGTTTTATATAAGAATATTTAGCGCAAGGTGAGCTTGTTCAGCAAAGTATCTACATGTCATAATGTTTTAACTATTCGAACAATAATATGATACGCTGTTCACGTTGGAATTTCGTTGATGTTTCGCGAATTAAACTTGCGGACCGCACCGGGAACGTAAATTATTATATCAAATACGTGGCATTAATGTTACAGCACGTGTGACGCACTTAAACAGCGTTATTCCGAAAATTGAATAAGCAGTATATAATTATATATTATATTATCTAAAACAGGAAAAAACCTAATTTAATTATTCATCATCGTGTGCAGCAGCAGCAGTGGCGTGAAGCTATCCGAGTGCACGTCACATGTGTCGCGGTGGAATTCGGTCGGCTGCAAAATTTATCAACCGAAAAGAGACGAGAGCCAAGCGTGCAACGATAATCTAAAAAAATAATAATAATAATAAATAATAGGAATAAAAATACGAATTTCCGGCGTTATATATTATAATATTATACTATTATGTAGGTAAATGTAATATTTCTTTTACCCAGAGACTCTATAGAGTTATTACTTATTATTATACACCTACCTACGTCTTATTATTTTATTTTTTCTCTCTCATCTCTCGTTCCATCCCAAGTCACTCAGACATAGAATTTAATAAATTTGCATCCGTTACACGCTCGCCCGTCACTCAAAAAATGTATCGTTATCGTATTATTATTATTATTATTATATTTGTATAATATACTGACTAGTTTCTTTTTTTTTTTAACTAATTTCACATGATGATATTTTAAGTATATGATAATTTTTTTTATCACAAAAATAGTTATTTTTTCTATAAATTTGCGTTTTAGAAAACCTAAACTTAATTTTTAATTGATTAATCATAATTTAAAGTTTATATGAGCAGAGTAATGCACCAATATTTTACAGAGTACTTTAGTGCCATTAATATAAAATATAATTGCCATTATAAATAATTAACAACTGTTCGATTTCAGATATTTATACATCAAAAGTCTCAAAAAAAAAATATTCTGTTTCGAATTTATATATATATATATATATATATATATAAACGAGAGTGTCTTGAGTGACTGATTCATAATCAAAGGAGAGCTAAACATATAAGAGCTATCGATTTGACATTTTGAAGGTAGATTAATATTATAATTTTATCGTAAACTAAGAAAGGATTTTCTTAAATTTGCATTTTAAAGAGGTGCTCATATAAGGATTTTGAGATTCTCAATGGAAATCGAAAATTACTTCTGTTTATTAATGGTTACCATTGATTACAACTTACAGATTATAATAGTAATAATAAATATAAATTATAGAAATTAGTATTTTATTTTGTATATAAAATATACTTGCCATTGGTTAATCGGGCAGATGTAATAAATGCATACATCAAATCGTCTCGTTTACGGACTCGAAATAATAAACTATACCTCAAATTATATCATATGGCAGTTGAATATATATTGTAATTTTTTTTTACGGACAAAGTAAGATTGCTATTGATTAAATTTAATACATCTCTCTCTCTCTCTCTCTCTCTATATATATATATATATATATATAAATTAATGTTTGTCTGTATATCATTCATGTACTTTTACACTATTCATCCGATCGCCATAAAACTTTTGGAATTTATTGGTTACATTCATGAAAAGGTTTTTGGCATATCACATTTTATCCTACGTACATATTACATGCTAAAAATTCTAGGAAATTTGAAAGTGCTATTTTTAATGAGATATATACGTATGTATAATCTCTGTTTATTTATGAGGCTGTCAATGGTTACATATTTTATAATTTTTATAATTAGTAGGAATATGGCATAAAATACATATTTTTTTCAAATAAATTTATAAAAAAAAAACAAATCTTTGGCATAGGTCATCGTTGCGATCTTTTTTATGTGCCTAATATTCTGATTTCACTAAGGTACTTACGCACCTCGCAGGATCCTTAATCTACCGCAGGTGGATTGTCTACTTGATAATATACAGCTTACATATTTTCCGCGATCCGACTCAGTTCGATTGCCTACCTAGCTAGCTTAGTTGCATGTAAATCACTTGAGGTTATTCTTAACTTAATCTTTTGCTCGGGCAACGCCGGGCGGGATAGCTAGTATTAAATAAATGGTGAATTAAGAAGCCCTTATTTTTATAAAAGATTTCATGACCTCATTTTATATAAATCCTCTGATCTAAAATCTAGTATTTTTTTTTACAATACCTGGTATTTCTTCAAAACGTTTGAAGTAGAAGTTGTGTCGTGATCTTTTAGATTAAAAATATTTAAATGTTCTGTTATAATGAGTTTAAATCGTTAGGTAAAAAAAAACAAAATTAATACAAGTCATGAAAACTACATTATTTTTTCAACGTATGACTGTTGGATGATATAATAATCTCTCTGTATACGCCCATCATCACGGGCATAAATTCACATAAAACCTCTTTACAGTGAACGCAGACTATGTTTACAGAGTTTTCATTTTCGTTAGTTTTACTCGAGTGTATAAATATTTTTACTTGTTCAAATGTTTTATGAAAGAAATGACTTTTTACGTCTATAAAATAAGGTACAAAATACACACATAGTCTTTGTTTTTTTTTTATTTTTGAACCAAGTGAGTTGCTGCGACGTTTTCACGGTTTTTTTCGAAAACACAGTAATCTCGAAATTACTATAGAAACGCATAATAATATTATTATCATTGCAGTGAAATGAAATCCGTCTGCGGATTTTTATTTCTGAACTAAAGTCGTCTACACAATATATAGTAATAATAATGCGATATTGTTTTCACAGGTTAGTCCTACGTTTATGTGTATAACAATATTATAGTGTATATTAAGCAACGCTGATGTCGTAGGTTCATAATGGCGTGCTTAATAATTAAAAACACGCATGTGCTGTGCATAAATATATAATAGTTGTGTACAAAAAAATAATAATTTCCATCGAGCTTTTAATCTTAATAATACTAATGACTCCTGCTACGCGCGCGTTTTATCGTCTAACCACAACACCGGTAAATAGTATACACAATATCCGAAATCGGGACAACGTTAACAATTAATGCAACGTTATAAATACCTATTGCTAAATACCGTGGATGATAATATCATAAATTCATAATAAATTATACTTATGGTGTAGCAATCGCGTACGAAATGTGTACTACAGTTATGTATTATATGGGGGAATTATCGATTCCACTGAACAATCCTGTTTTGAAAAAAAGGTATAATTTACCGTCTTAATATCGTATCGTCTAATTGATAAAGATATAAAAATTAGTCCTAAGTTTTAGACTACATAATTATTTTATTGAATAGATTATCAAAATAAAAAAAAAAACTTAAAAGACGAGTGATAATATTTATTAATAGGTAAATTTATAAATCTAAAATATTTAAATTCATAATTCATAATTTTTATATATACAAATTATTATAGGTAGTTCATATCACGCGCTACATTGCCTAAACATTTTTAATACTTGTATATTGTATTCAATTTAAGAGGATGCGCAATATTTGTTTTCTTCCTCAGGCACACGCGCAGCACCGATGAAATTTTCAGGTAAAATCGTTTTTGTATATTTTTGAAATATCTTAAAATAAAATCATTATCTATAAATATTATAGAAGATAATACTTTTAAGGGTTTGACATATCGGTTTTATATTTTATAATTATTTAACTTTGTATCCGACTTTCAAAATAAAAAAAAAAAATCATTTATGTAAATATAAATGATTTTTAACTGATTGAGATAATATTCAAATACATTTATTTAGACATTTTATACCCTTAAAAATATTATTCTCTATAATTTTTGTAAGAGGTAATGATTTAACTTTAAGATTACTAAAAACATAAAAAAAAAAAATGATTTTACGTGAATACGTTTTATTTATGCTTGTACGTGTGCCAGCAAGAGAAAACAAACAGTTCATCGATGCCAGTTCATAAGAAACTTAAAACACGGTAGAACCTATAGGTATTTATAACATAAAAAAATGGTTGACGGAATTGATAACTGGCAAACAATTCTGAACATTTTTTGTAGCCAGCGGCTTCATAAATAGCCGGCGGATTCAATCGTACAAAATCGGAGGAATCGATATATTATACGCCTATAATAGAAATAATATGCGATGGGCACAACAAAAAAAGCTACACCTTTTTAAATTCAATCACGCGCGTTTAAAACGGTGTTTTTATAAATCCAATATTATATTTTATTAAAACGTGTAATCGACGTTTTACCTTGCAACCTCAATATTTCAATAGAATCGTTTGTATTATTATTATCGTACGTTCAGCGACTACTGTATTCGAATTATTCAATTCATATAACTCGATCCCCCCCCCCGCATAGTGACTTCATATCTTTTTTCTTTATTTCTACAATACATTTATTAACGTAATAGTACCATAATTCATTTCGGTTTAAGCATTTTTCACAGATAAATGCAAAGTTGATAAATAAAATATAAAAAATTGTCCCACTTTGTTTTTTGATACAGATACTTTTATCTCGCACAAAACACATTTATTTATTTTTTAATTTTCTATATTGTATACAATATTATGTATATTATTGTACACATATATCATATTTGTTAGATACGGTTTTTCAGCAATAATATAACTTTTGTTTTCATGTCAATGTAATATTGATTTAGCATTATACTCTTGAAATATAATGCAATGATCGTGGCATTTTATCGATCAACGACTCTGTTTATTTCATTTTTTATACTGTAAATGTACAAATAAACTAATATATGACTGCACATAGGTCGATTTGCATATGTCATGATTTCCATTCGTTGAATACGTTTTGGGTCCATGAAAATATTTCAAAAGTTTATAGTCTGTCTATTTAATCGATAGAAACTCGGACATAATATTATAATAATATAAATTATACTCTGGTACTCTAGTAAACTGATATATATATATATTCTCATCAGTTTTCGATAAAAACCATTTAATCAAATTTAAAGTTTTAAACTGATATGTTTTACTAAAATTTGATTTTTTAACGAATCAATGTAATTATTGTCGTGTTGACAATAATAAATCACAATATCACCTAATACCACAAAGTTTTTGAAGCAAAGATAATCTCTGACTTCCTGGACAGTATTTTTATAACATTTAAATTATTATATAGATATTATAAAAAAAATTAAATTATGCTAATTTTACTAAAAAAAAAACAAATTAATTTAAAATAAAGAAGTTATTGTTTGTGCGACATTGAATTGAATTAATTAGTTGTAATAATTATGACATTTTAAAATTCATTTAGCTATTTTGGCACAAAAAAAATGTTTATTTGTCTTATTGTCTTAGATAACGTACCTGGTACACTTGAACTAATTATTTACTTTGCCATAATAATTAAATATAGTTTTATAAATTCACTTATCCATAAATCGGAAAAAAACGTTTTTTATTAATTCTAAATTTTTCTCAATTAATTATAAAATTAATTTTACCACTGTGATAAAATAATATATATATATATATATATATATATATACATTATAATTCAATTATTATTGTAAAGAACTTAACATAAATAAAATTACAGTCTTGACGCGTACCTATATTATTCAAATAAAACATATAAAAAAATAAATAAATTAGTTTCAATTAAAAACGTTGTTCCGATAACATTAAGCACTATCTTTAATAGGTATATAAAATTAAATTAAAAATGCAAAAAATTTAATTATTATGAATGAAAATTAAATAATATTTTAATAATAAACGTGGTAAAACCGCTGTGTAAATTAATTTTTGTTTCATAGAATTAAAAAATAAATACTCTTCATATTATTATAACGTTAATAATCTATAAAGTTCGAATATTTATGTGATTAAGGTAAAATTCTTAAGTTTAATATTGTGCCATAATATAATATAGAGTTATTAAATTCAACGTATGATTGACAATAGTTTAAAGATTATGTTCTATTCTCTACGTAATAGTTATTAAATTTACTCGATTAGTCATTTTTCATATTTTTTGCAAAAGCTAAACCTAATAAAATGTCCTTGCATAACATTTTCTCCGTATAATACGTAATTTCATGAAATAATATATAAAATCAAAATTGGTTTCTTCAAATAAATTTAATAACATAACTAAAATTAATGTTTATAATATATTAATGTAATTAAGTTTATTACAAAAAAAAAAAAATAATAATAATAATACAAAATGCCTCATTATTGTTAAAAACATGAAATAAAAGTATAATTTACTGTGAACATTGATATTCTAAAACTTGCATAGTCATTATGTGTGATCCAGATTATGATTACAAGAACAAATAATAATTTAATTTTTTTTAAACCGAATTAAAGTAAATATTTTTCTTTACCTATCTACATTAACTTTAAGATTTTATAGCTTATAATTTATTTATTGTTAGCTTTTAACTTATAACATAGCGCTGGCTTAAATTAACTAACTCAAGTTAATTGTTTTCATTAACTTTGTTTATCATGAATAATCGTTAAGTCATAATCACAATAATATTTTTATTACCATTTTCTATCAGAATCGTGGGGCACGTGGTACAATATTTATATAACGTCTTATAAAACGCATTGTATCGATGTGGAAAAACGTTATATTATTTTATTTACTCAAATATAGGAGGGCCCTCTTCTTCGACAGTATTGTCAAATATTATGTTTGCCCACTACAACTTCGTTGTTGCGTTAACACTGTCATTCTCATCGTTACATTATTGACACTTTCTCATCGGAGGGCGCGTAGCTAAATATTTATAAGATTATTTATATTATCGAAAATTTAAATATTTCACCGTACCTACTTCTAAGTTTTAAAAATGAATTTTGGAGTACGATCATCTATTGCCGTGTCCATATTTCAGTGGTATCACAATTAATATCGTCTGATATGTGCAGTGTATTAAATTCGACTTGATATTATCATACTTGCGACTATGGTACTAATATTAATAATAAATCGTATACATATATACATATATACATAACGATATAGTTTTGACAGAGTTGATTGGTATAACACTTTTGCGAATCAATGTGAAAACGGTCAATACCCTGCTTTGATGTTATCCTGTAACGTAGGTAGTTTAAGTATTAGATAAAAAAATATTTAATGTGTTTTTTGAGGTCTCTCATTTTTGTAAATGTTAAAAACTCAACGATAATATTACTATATAAGCGTAAAGTTTGAATTTTGGTATACAGTGAGATTGGTACCGTTTTGGGAAATGTTAATATTTAATTTCCAAAAATAATCTATTTTGGCTCTTTTTGAACAGAGCCACATAATAAACTAATTATTATTTTGATACCTGGAGCATTTCCCAATGCGTGTGTGTATTATATTGGCGTATAAAGTTTATTCTCGTGTTTAAAATGGAAATTTATTATTATTAAAACATACAGGTTTTAAAAATGTAATGATACTCGCTGAAGTTTTCGTTTTCATTAGTGCTTACAAAATATTTAAATTGAAGAGGAAAAGTTATTATAACTTTAATTACAGATATCTATATTTATTATTAATAGAAGAAAGTGTATTGCCTTCAGAACTGAACAATTATTTAAATATATGCAAAACGGTAAAATGCACAGCGTGGCCAAACCGAAACGCGAGTGGATATATATCTGCAGGTGTTTAATATTAAATATTGTTTTTATGATATTTTTGAATACCCATGTGACCGGAAATGGTTTTAAGTATTAATATTTGTTTTTAAGTCTTTTACGGAACACTTGACGTTGTTTGATGGGTAATACATATTAATCGACGGAGGATTTACGGATCCGTGACTGGTTTTTTATTTACAAAAATATGGTGCAGCGCATAAACATCCAAATATAGCTTACGATATCGGTTAGCTGCCGGAACAAAAAAAAATTGACCATGGTTATGGTATATCGTATTGCATATTCAATTCAATCTAGTGGCTGCTGCTGATAATTACCTGTATAATATGTACAACTGCAGTGTACATAAATATATTATTTAAATGACCACTGGGGTCGTACTGGTCTGCGAACTGCAGTCGGGGAAATCATTTGCTCTCCTACTGACTCGTTAGTAATGTGCACACATAACTGCTGAAATAAACCATTATGATCTGCCAATATTCCGACGTTTGGTGCACAAAAAAATACTTTTAACATGTATGTAATGGTTCTATGTAACTACTACAGATTAGGTATATGCGTGTACGGTATAAGTACTTAAATATATTTAATAAAATATACTATTATTATATACCTACCTAGTTTATGTATAAAATACGCGATTGATTAGCCGCTGACAATCCCGTATACCGCATGTGAATGTAATAATATATTATTATGCAAATGAGAATATCGATGTATACTATATCGTGTATAATACGTCTACGAGCTTCGTTCTACGCAACCACAGTCCTGACACGTGTATCGCAGGGTTTCCCAAATTGTGTGTGACTAAAACTGTGAAGATTGTGTTGGTGCTTACGTACTCCCCCCAGGTTTTTCCTTTACACACAATTTTAAAGATTCCTCTTCAGTATGCGCGAAGTTCGGATTTAATAATTTTAATATAATAGTGCATAGAATATAGGTTTTATAAATAAGTTATTTAATCTGAGTGTGCTACAGTTTAAATTCAATTATAACAATTTATCATTATTAACAAAAATATTTATACCCACTGTATTAAAATGTCCTAATGTGCGTTTATCAGTTTTTATCAATATAAATATAGCAAATTAATTTGTTTAGTTTTAGACGTTGTATTTAATGTCGCTACTTGCTTGTACAGTTGTTTATGCTGGATATATATATATTAATTAATTAAATATTTCTTTACAATGTACTGTTTTAGTATTTACCGCTTTTACAAAATAAACATCTGGTCATTTTATTGATTGTATTATGTGTGTTGTACTGAAGGTGTTCAATTTTTTTGGGAGTTTTGGATCACACGAAGAGACCAGAAGTTGCCGTGGGTTGCATTATCCGTATATATATAACAAATAAACATATATTAATACGATTCTTTTATAATAATATACATTTCTGTTTAATAATTACAATAATAAATAGGGATACAATAATAAATGCATATTAATCAATAATACAATGTAGGTTAAATACTTTAGTTTGACTTTTGGATACTCAGTATATATTTTTCTCATCATTTATACTAGTGATCGATGGCTTTAGAAATTTGGTTGCAATAAAATCTGCCGATGGCCAAGGGTTAGACAACCCAGATAAATTTACTCTACCCACGCACAATTCTATTCGTATTATGAATATGATTATTCTGTGGTCTCGGCGGTGGTTAAAATGGCGGCTAACGCGAACATTGTGAATTTGTCTGTGGCGTTTTTAGAATTCATTTAATGGCGAGTGAGCAAAACTCACTCCAAAGCACTTCGCAGTTTTCAATTCCATCCATCAATATTACGCTGTTGTGTAATATTATAATGTGTTATTATACCTCACAGATCGGCCTTTTGTACACTTATAGTGATCGGAAATAGAAAAGGATTCTCGACTGCACTGGTATGATATTGTAGAATATTATCAATTCTGGTTATCACTATTCGATACAAAATATACATTTATTTATATAAATACAATATTATTGAAGGCTTCATTCCTGCAGCTTCGTGTTTGACCGATCACTACCACAGCTGCCTCATAGAAAATATTAGCCAATTAGTATTTTAGATTCTATGGCGATGGTACTATAACGGGAAAAATTATAATAGTACAAACGTTAAATATATAATATGATTATATAGTTGTGTTCAAGTATTACCTAGTGTTAATAATTGGGATTATAAACTACAAATTTAAATTGTATTAATTTTCTTCTTTTTTTTTTTTTTTTAAATCTCTTCATAACTATGGGGGAAAGAGTAGATTTTCTTAAAATGGGTCTGGTGCGAAAAAACATATATCAGTACTATCCATTAAAATCATCTATTTTTATACCAATTTTCCCCAAGCTTTCTAGAGAACAATACACCAGTTGCCCTCAACATGAACATATAGTAATACAACTCGAACACAATACCACACCTGGCGTAATTTATGGGAATTAAATATGTCACAACACGATGTCGTAGATGTAGCTATAGTATATTAGAATTAATAATGAAAATAAAACAATAAATACAATATGTTCAATGATAATATAACAATTGGGTTACAATCAAAATTAAAAAGTATAAAAAAATTAAAATGAAAAAAAAAACTCGCGTCAAAAATTAACCACGTTGGTTAAATGTCCCCATTTATAGCAGGTATGCTAATTTTACATCGAGGGAAATAATCGGAGCATTCGGTTGAAGGAAACTGGTACGAAAGGTGTAGGGCAACTGGTATGTACCAGCATTAAAAATGTCACGAAAAACAGCCAATGAGGGTTATTGTGAATCAATATCCATTCGAAATGACCTCATTATTTACACCGTCACTGCAGTTTAGTATTTAGTCTTATTACAAGATATACCTATATACAATAGTGCACCATTATCGTTGACTGTGTGCGGATAGTACAGTTTTACACTGTGAAACATACGATGTGTACAAGCACAAACGGCAGAAGTGGCGACGGGCGATCCATCATTAGACCTTCAAGACGTGTGTCATACTTAACTATATGCTCTCCCGCGGCACGTGCATGCATTGCGTATTTATGCGGACCTAAGTGAATATATAATATAAGGGATCAAAGGATTGCAAAGATAATAATTACGACGATTACGCGCATACAGACATACGCAAACGTATTTTGTATACTTAAGAGTGAGAGAAAGAGAGACAAAGCAGTGCGCATTGGCGATCGTGTACAATACGAATAATATACACACGAATGTGTTACTATATAATAAATATTATAATAAACAAAATGTGTGCGTGCGTGTGCGGTGCACTCGTAAATATAATTCATAATTAACGCGTGTTCAGGGGTATAATAACACTGCCTGCACACTATTATAAACAATATATTATATATATTTTATGTACAAGCTCGAGCGTGGTCGATTCGTATAATATGCACTATTATACAACTGTTTTATTTTTCTACGGAAAGTTTGAGAATATTATTTCATATTATCTCCCACTTATTCTACGTGTAGTAGTAGAGCAACTAGATTTTTTTCAAGAAGAGAAGGGGTAATTACTTTGTTTTATGCGGCAAACGTTTCAAAATGTTCCACATAATAGTTGTGGTATAAATTTCATCATTATCATAGTGTAAATTCTTACAAAATTGTTATTAGTTAATTATGATGTATCCACATTATACTCTTGGTAAATAAAAAAAATGTTTAAACTAATTTAAATGGCTCGAGGTGGTAAAGGTAGTCTTGACCTACCCCGGTTGCGTTACTGACATTCAAAAGAAAATTCGATTCTTAAATGACAGCGACTGACTTTTTCACATAATATGTCAATAGAAATCGAAAAAAAATATTATTATAGAGGTAGACATTTAAATTTGAATGTGAAATTTAAATAAACCAAACAGATAACGAGAAGTTGCTTTTAGATACTGTATTTATTATTATATTATTATCATATTTTATTATAATTACAAGGTTGTAGGTATTAATGTGTATGGTATTAGAGGTATTTAATTGTATAGTTTAAGAGTATATGACTAGAAAGATAAATGGTTAAAATGTAATTTTTAAATTTTATAATTACATATATAATACATATTTTCAGAGAGCGCGTAAAATAGCCAACATATAATTGATTGGTCAAGTATACTAGCAGAACTGTATTTTAGCCGACAAATATGTTGACCCCGAGTGGTGCAAGTGGCCACGCAGGGGGAAAGTCAACGAAGGGTAGGTCATCTGTTGGGTTATACGTTGTGTCAGCTTAGGGATGCACTCACCCTAACTTCCCCTAGATTCCATAGGAGTTCTCTTCCAGGTCGACTATTTTAAGCCCCGGAGAGTTTGGGGGCTGATCCCCTATCCTAGAGGTCAGTAGTATCTCGAGTTCAGCGACTGGAGCCGTCAGGCGTAAGGAGCAACTACATTTTTTTTTTAGAAATACTTTACGATGTTTGTAAAAAAAAATGTAGGTTAGATATTTTCGGCAAATAAAAGCAATTATATATGCAAATCCGCGTATCCGGAGGAGTGGTATCAACTGTCGAACTTCATGTCTAATTTTAACTGTCGGCTAAAATACTATCGGCCGTAATATTTGTCGGTTTAAATACTGACAGTGCAAATATTTGTCGTCCAAAATACTGTTGGTAGTAATATTTGTCAGCTAAAATACTGTCGGATGAAATATTTGTCGGCTATAATATTGTTGGCTAAATTACTGTTGATTTTAATATTTTCGACTAAAATATAGCCCCTCATATTTTCGTATGTTAATTCCTAAGAGTAACAATTATAAACGAGGTGCATTTAGTCCACCTTAATTATTGTAATCAATAATCCACGTTTTAAGAAAATCAATTTCTATGAAAATGAATTAAAATTAATTAATTAAAGGTATAATTTCTTAGTTCAAATAATCTAACATCCTCAAATACCCCTGTCACAGTACACAGATCCAAAAAAATATAAAAAAGTTATTACACAGGTAGTCAGCTAGATAGCTGCTAGATACTAAACAAGTTGGGTATCAATTTAACCATAACTTTTTTTTATTACCATGATTGTAGTCTATATATATATATATATATATATATATATATATATATATATATATATATATATTACAGTACTGTTACATTGTACGGGTTCATTCAATATATTTTGATCATATCCCAATAACATAAGAATTTATTTTATCGGCATTTTTAATATAGTTAAATTATATACAATATACAAGTGCTTATTAATTGAAAAAGTACTGTAATATAATTAACCAATTTAAAATGTTGTTTTAAGGTAAATAGAAATTTAAATTCTGAGATGCATAACTTATCCGATTACAGTTATTAGATTTATGTAAGTGTATAAGATTCGTATATATTTAAAATGACTTGTTTTATTTAAATCATAAATATTGATTAGGGCGCCTTAGAGTAACGTTATGGTCTATACATTATGGACAAAATATTGTTTAAAAAATAAAAATATTAGTTATAATCGTATTATCAAAAATATTTTCAAACTTTTTTTTAAAATCATTATTTACAAGGCGTCCTTTTTAAACACTGCACTCTCCGCTGACGTTATTATAATGATTAAAATTGCAATAACTTCTTAGTTGTTTTCAGTGAGTAATATAATATTATGTATAAACAGTATAATACCCTTTTAATTTTATCTCAAACTTTAGGATTGAACTTTTTGAGTCATTACTTTGACGATGGCATGCTGATTCACCATTAATTATACATCAGACTTTTAATGTTGGTATTCGGTTAACACGAATGCTGTAGCTACTTAAATTATTTAAAAATGTCGACCGAGCTCTATAATCATATTTTTTAAGCATTTTGTGATGATTTGTATTTATATTAAAAGTTACGCTAACGTTCTAGAATAATTAGTTATTATTAATGATAAATAGTTTGTTGTTGATAATCGTAAATTATCGAAAACAATATTCAAACGGACGTCAAAATATATAAAGCCATGTTCTGCAGCTATCTCATTCGAAAAAACGCCTATACAATGTTAATTCGTCAATCATTGTGGACGATGCTCACTGGTTAGATGTCTTAATATATGAATCCGTATTTAGGAATTAATTTAACAAACTGTTTCCGGATTGGTCATCAAAGTGCGTTTTAATTCGAAACACATACACATAATATAATAATTTTATCGTCATTAACACTCTATTATCGCGTATTATGGTCCATGGGGTGATCCACCACAAAGCATTAGGATTATAATTATTATTATAGCAGACCAACACACAACTGTTGAGCGTTAAACCAAGTCGTAAAGTTTATAGTACATTTTATTCGTCCCCATGACAATGGGAAATGACGTAAGCATTGAAAGTAGCTAATATCGTTACCTGGCCTATTTCTGCGCTGAATTTTATCGAATTATATTAAAGGAGCATTCGTGAGCTATCACTAATACATAGATACATTTTTATAAAATAATAATATTTCAAATGTATTTAATACGGCACCAATAAAATATATAGTTACCCTTTATCACACGAACAACATTTAGTCTGAACTCAAATTAATTTCATACAATTCTGTTGTAATAGAATTATCTAATTATTTAGCTCATCCGTGGCTGATGTTAATAGCAATACGTACGCAGTATCTCTAACATATCCCCCCAAAAAAAATAGTCACATGGCGTAAGATTAGGTGATCTTGAGAATCAGGTGCTAAGCATCAGATAATTTATTTTTAAAAACCTTGTATGATGTATATAGTACATAATTATTATAATTTTACACATTTAACCAATCATAGTTTTTTTTTTTTTTTATTTTTATACAATGATTTGAATTTTAACCAATAGGTGCTAAAAACTTTTACGGCAGAGTTAAGCCCCCCTCCTTACTCCCTAGAAATCCTAATTACACCGACGGTGGAGCGTCAACGTTTTTTGATTTTGAATAAGTCAACCATTGTATATGTTAGTAATACCGACTAAACTATCTTTCAGAACTAGAGTCGTATATAAGATAAACGTATTATATTATACGGTTAATGAAAATAATTGGGTTTTGAATCTCCTCTACTTATCACACAATATTATTATTATTGTTATTATGATTATTACAATAACGTCACGTAAACAATTTACAAAACGGTATGTCACTGTACGAGCAACACTACACTAAGGCGTATATAACGTATCATGCGTGTATATCACATTTCCACATTAATTTCCACGACAGTTATGTACATCGTGTTCAGTGTACATTGTTCTCTTGTGTGAGCCGCATAAACGATGAATCTGACGATGACTTGCCAGCTCCATACCAAGTTTGTATTCACTTACCTACGTATATAGCTTGCAGTGTTTTTTAGTAATCGAATAAGTAAACATAAAACTTATATTTCTTTGCGTACGTGTTGATCGCCACACTATAGCCTTAAATTAAAGTCAAAAGGTTATCGTGTTTTAAAGATGTACGACTTATATTCTTGACTTAAATGGCATTTTATAATCTGTTGTCGTCATATATTATGCTCTATAAATTGGTATGTTCGAAACGCATGAGATTTTAATTAAAATTTAAAAGAAACAATTAACGAACGATTTATAACGAGTTAAGTATTACCGTGTAGTCTGCGTGAACATAATTAAAAAGCATATAAATATTCAAAAATGTTTAATAAAATCGCACAAGAATCTATATAATAATATATAAAATGTATGATTATCATTTGAAAAAAATGCGATCATTTACATATCGTGTATGTATATAATAATATAACAGGCTGGATATATACGCATTATATAATATAATATAATATAGTAGACATCGTTTTTTATGCCGTCTGAAAGTCCGAGAAAAATATACCATAGTAATCTAATTTAAAAAAAACTAAAACTGTTTATGTATGTGCTTTTGTGTGAATAAATTCCTGTCTCACATCATAAATATTAAATATAGTCATGCGTATATATCCTTCCAGTAATTTTCACTATCTATATTATTTCTAGCCAATTTTGTGTTATTTCGATATTAACCAGTATTTTTATTCTCCATCGATTTGCCCCAAATACAAATGTTTTGATCTGAACATTTGAATTCAACACCAATCAAACAGTAATAATTAGCATACTTCTTACCCAGGCTTTAAGGTAAAATAATTCACATTGGCGTCTTGTTGAAGACTCACTTGGTCAATTTATCGGAATATCAGTGATGCTAGTGACCTGGGTCCAATCTGGTTGTTATGGATAAAATATTTTCCAAAAAAAAACCATTACATCCGTAGTTATATGGTCATTATACGAGCGCCATAATTCATAATAATAGATATGAATGTTCATAATACTTAATGATATTGAAATTCCTTTTATGACATATAAGTTTGGTGGGGATCTTCGATTTTTGATCATTAAACTTGGTTCTTCTTTATACTACGTGAATATATTTTTTTTTAATTACGAGAAAAACGATTAATTTATTGATTTTAAAATTGTGTCTGTGTGTTTGTTTGTTGTGTTTTCAAAATTGAACTAGTTGATAATTTTGTGAGGTAAAAATTGTAAATTCCCAGTATTTTTCAGATGAATTAAAAAAAAAAAATAACAAGAAATTGGAATTTTTATGCAACAGTAGTTTTTTGACCAAATCGGTTTTTTTATATAACTCTAACATGAATATCTCTTATAGATATTCGACATTTTTATCAAATATTCATATTATCATTTTCTACACATGTTATAATATTCAAAATATTTTCAATTTTTTTTAACTATAGTTAGATTTTTGACATTTTAAATTTTTAAAATTTTTTTTTTTCTATAAATATTGGAAAAAAAGTTTGAGTTTGGTCAAGAAGTTAAAAAGTTAAATAAAAAATTCTTTAATAGTTTTTATCACGGACATTCAAAAATATTAAAAATAAGTTTAATATAATTTTTTATGCATGCACATTTATTTTTTTTTTTTTATAAACATTTAAAATTCAAATTTAACAAAATAAGTCCAAATGTCGACTACCAGGACATTATTTCTTAGTAATGAAAAAGTAAATAAACTATGAATTGTTCAAAATATGATATTTATATAGAGACTTTAGTAAGCTATTTTGTTGTAGTTAAAAAAAAAAATTGATAGGGATTAAAAACTTTTACGTCAGTACCTATATATTATTATATTTAAAATACACAATTACATTTTCAAAATATTTAGACTAATTGTTTAATTGTTTGCTGTTACTTATTTATAGTTTACACCATATTACCAATAGTAAAACTAATAATTATAATAATCAATAATATTATGGAGATTCATATGATAATAGGCTGACAGGCCATCTCCGCTCAGAATCATTTTTCTGGTGCAATGATTCATTAATGAATTCAAATACACAACTACAGTGAACTAATCAATGACGAGATTTATTCTTCTACTGCTATTTTACAGACGTACAGCTGAGCAATTACCTACATACTTTCCCTTTTTTTATATCTATGTTAATATTATGTATCTTTATGGCCTATGTTATGCTACAGAATTTTACTTTTTTAATGCGATTCAATAGTCAAACTTTACTGGGTCGTTTAATGTCCTACAATTATGTTTTGACAATAAGCGCGACCATTGTTTACCGTATTTGCATTATTTCTTTTCTTTTTTTTTACCCTCAAACGACCCAATGAATAGTTGGTTTCAAGTTTCTCTAACTCAAAATTCTCTAAGCGTTTCCGTGTCCCTCCGGAATATAACGTATAACTTTCTATTGTTGTGTTTAGAGAATGATAAACATTATCAGTTATTAAAATCGTAATGTGATGGCGAGCATCGCTGCTAGCAGTCTTGCAATTCTACGCTTTACGCGTATTCGTTATTCAAACGGAACACGCGGATAAATAATTTAAATACAAAGACCTAAAATATGTCCTTAGGTTAAACAATAGATTATCGATTTGCACGTATATATTTGTAATATATTATATTTAATACTTAGGTTTAAAATCGTCTTATCAGAAGATATTTATTTATGTGCTATAAAAAAAAAATAATAATAATATGTATCGAATATTAATAATTTTACAGTTTTTGTATTATTCTACAAAAATATTATATTATAAAAATAATAATTATTGTGTGCATTTGGGATACAATATTTTACGTGTATGTAGCTAAATTGCCTATACACTACCCCGTTTTAAAATTTACATTACAGTATATTCTTTTTAAGTTGATTTTTAATTTATTTATTCTCTTTTATGCTTTGGGTTATATTTTAAGAAGAATACTATATCAATATAACCTAGTTATTTATTTTATTTTTTTAAATATCAATTGTTTTATAAATAATAATAATTAAGAGTGTGTTTCTTAATGAGTAAAGCAGTAGTCTTAATAATAAAATATACTGTTTTATTCACAATATTTATATACTTATTTATTTTTTATAGTTATACAAATAATAACATTTTGATAAACATTATTGCAATAATTATAGTTTACAATTAATTTTATTTCTCCATTTCTTGTCGCACTATTTAATATTTTAATATTTTTGGGTATGCATAAGTTAGTTTTGACATAAGACACGCGCAACCCGTACTGTGCGTGTACGATACAACGCCGAATAGATTTATTTCCGTCGACAAATTGTAGGTACCTATTGGAAAGAAGACAAAATAACGCCGAATCTGAAGATCTGAAAGAATAATAATGAAGTGAAAAGTATATCATGTACAAAATAATAATAATGGAATTGTAATATATCAGTATACGATGAAAGACACGTTTGCAGTTATCTGAGATAATATAATTTATGTCTCGGAAAACTTTAACGCACAAAATCACGCGCGATATTATTATAATAATATGTACTGTTTGTCGCTACAGTTAATAAATACACGTTCATTCGCATCCTACACATATATAATAATCTATTATAATAAACTGGCGCCGTTATGTCCATACGTTATTATTATAACGGCCGGTCTATCGGCGAGAAGTCAAGAGGCGCACACTTTTGGAGAAGGGGGCTGAAAGCACGGGATACCGTTAAAGGTCAGCTTCGAGTTGTTTCGTATTTTACGCTATATATAATATATTATTATTATTGTAAAGGTACAGCAAAATTTTTTCCTCTATTCTTCCATTATATATATATATATATATATATATATATATATATATATATACTATATAATATACATGCCAAACTACACCGCCGCCGAACGTGACCGAGTCGCCGCTGTCGCGAGTATATATAATTTAACGTCTGACATGGAGAAACGACCGCCACCGTCACCGCACGTAGTACTAATAATATATACCTTTGCTTCGTCGTCGCAGCTGTAATCTCGGAATATTTGTCAGACACCTTTAGATCGTTTTTTGTTTTTATTTTTTCGCCGTACGCACACCCGGGTTCCACGTGCCCTCAACCCACCCTACATTCTCTCATCACCATCATACAGCCAGTGCTGTCGACACTTGTTTCAACGGGTTTGTCACACGTGGAATAATATCGACGGGACACGTACGCGGAATGCGTAAATACAATAATACTAAGCCCGTGGATAATGTTGCAGTCGCCATTATTATTTTTTTCTCCTTTCCTCGCCCCCGCGTTAAACGCATTTTTTCTCCGAGTTGTCGAGTTGTCATCATTTCGGGAGTTTTTTTTCTCGCCGTTTTCGCCCACTCTCTCTCGCCGTATTCTTGAAATCGAATTCCGATCGTCTGTCGCACATACCTACACACGCCAAACTATATATAGTAGGTATACGATGTGTGAACTGTATATTGTTTGTTTCGAAACCGACATGGCTACAGAGTGATGGACAGAGTGATGGTGGCAACGTCGTCGTCGACGACAAAAGTACAAGACACGCGTACAAAAATAACAATAATAATGCCTGCAGTCGTTTCCATGGCGATTTACACGAGTAAAAATGTAAAATACAAAACTATACTGTACGAAATATATAATATTATTATATGGCAAAAAGTTATTTCGATAAAGAAATTAAACAAAATATTATGTTAAATGTACGTTAAATTCAACAAGAGCTAGCGGTACCTATCACTGTATTAGTAATTGGAATACTCATTACTAACATAATGTATTCGATAGATATTTTTGTATGCGATACTTAAAACTACTTACATTATTGTTTTGTATATTTTATTATTACTTATACCCGTTGAAACTGTTTTATAATAAAATCGATCAAAAAACGACATATCGGTTGAGGTTTCATGATAAATCTAAAATATATTAGTAAATATAAATTTAATAACGACGTGACAAAATTTATAAGTTTACGTCATAGTTAACTGCTACGCGTAATATTCTTACATTTCAAAATTTAAAATGTTGAATTTCGTTCAATATATCTTATTTTAATACACTTAAAGACAAAGTGTGATCATATTTCGACATATCTTATCATTGTTTTGATTTATTTAAGTTTTTTTTCTTTGGTGAAAATTCAACTTTAGGGCGCTTTTCAAATATTCATGTTATAAAAGTAAAATGTTTTTTTTAATGACAAAGTCAATGTTCTTAAATAATTTTAATAATATCTGTGTATCAAAATTATTTCCTAAGAACTAAGATACACGTGACTAGGTTCGCGACAGTCGCAATTATAATGTATAAGCACTGCAGCGTACCGTCGACACTCGTTCCTTTCGACCTCCACTTCGGGACACTATAAAAGTGCGACTAGGTCGACTCTCCCACCTTACGCGATTTCGGGAGAGGTGTGATGGGGGAAGGGCAAGCCAGTGGTAGGATAAGTACGGACTGGCAGATATGGCTGTTACTTACCACGGTGACTAAATACCAGGTCCACAATGACGACCACCGACGATCACAAGTAACTAATATTAGTATTTCATAATCTCATGGTAATAAAAGCTGATAACCACTGTACATTCAATTTTGCATTTGGTGTCTGTGTTTTATCCTAACCTCTCACATACTAATATTATGATCAAACGACGGTAATTAAAAATTTAACTAATCGCAATCCACGTCATATGAGTACGAACATTGATAATTGTTTTCAAATTTATTATAAATGATTTAATTAAAATTACATGCTTACGTCTAGAACATAATTATTTTCGTATAGAAAATTACTTTTCCATCATAATACGACTGAGCTAAATGTTCAATAATTATAGTGTAATGCAAATGTTAAATATTATTTTAGGTTGTGAAATAATGGAATCTATATTACCCGTTTAACCTAATAAATCCCCGTAGACAATTCATAGAACTATTTTATACTAATGCGCTTAATATTAACTATTAATTATATATTATAATAAATTGAAATTTCGAAAATTTCATCTTATTATAATATTATAATATGGCGATTTTCATAATATTTAATATTAAAAACAATTACTGCGAGGAAATTAACGGGTAAAATATATTTAAGTGCCGATCGAGAACAAAGCTGAATTAAAAAGACAAAAGTGTATAATATTTGAAAGACATAAATCGTGTCAGGATGGCGTGTAACGAAGATCAGTTCAGCAACTGACGAAGATACTGTATAACAGCTGTCATATAAATTCGAGTGTGTGTGTATAACACCGTTTCTTGGCTTAAGCTTAACGCAGTTTTTCACGACACGATATCGCTTTGACAACGAGGTAATGGAGAATGAAGGCGGAGACGATGATAACGATCGGGTCCTGACACTTTTCAAAAAGATAATTTCATTAATATTATATGAGCTTAAGACCCGCGAATGCGTTGGCGTTTCGGTGTTTTTTATTGTTCAGAGTAAAAAAAAATCTCAACAAAACGCGTTAATCTAATAGTTGGGTATTTATTTTTTATCCCGTTTATGTTATCTGAATATATTAATATAATATCGAATACGTTAAAAATATTATCGATTTCATATTTGCGGTTAAATTGATTTCCTCGTGGGTGTACAGCGAGAGCTGTATTGTAGGTGAGCTTTTCTACACAATAACAATATGAGAATAATTAACTACTTTTAATTGTTTTTTCATTCGTCTCGTGCACACTGTTTATGACACACGACTTGCATAGTTAATTATAATATGATATACCATGCGGAGTTTTCCGTTTTGCGCGCGCAGCAAATGCAAGTGGCATGTGATTATAATATATTATATTATAAAGAACGGTGTTAATTATTTCGAGAATACAATGAAATATCCATCTTAAATTACGGTGCCGACCCTAATGAGCAGCGTTACGCAATTGTTGCGTGTGTACGTGTGCGACTTTGTGTGTAACGTACGAGATGAGTTCACATACAGACAAAAGTAAAAAAAAAGTTCGTTAACAAAATGTAAATATTTGAAATTCTAGTGAATTAAAAATAAAACAATATTATAATAATATAACGGACAATAAATATAAGAGGAGCGACGAATTTAAGCGTTGTAAAAAAAAAAAAATTCCCGAGGTGATAAACTTAACTGGGTGTGAAAAAAATAAATATAAGAAAATTGAAATTTTAACTGTGCCATGCGTGAACCATGGCCGCCGTCATCCAACCGGATGTTACTCGAAAGTCGAAACATGCGCACACATCATTATAACGTCCGTCGTGGCAATTTTTATGCGCCCTCCGTGGATTGTCATCGTAACTTTTTATTGCGTTTACATTATTGTTTTTTCTCTTGAAGAGAAAACCAACTCAAAAAAAGTCACATAATGTTTATATTATTATTATTATCGTTACTATTATTGTGTATATATACTCGAACCGGAAACAACATTAATATTTTCTCATCGTCGTTGTAAAAATAAAACTTCGACGCGCGTATCTATCATCGGTGGTTGTTGCGTTGTCGAAAGATGAAATATAAATATTTCGTCCTAAAAATCGTCTTTAGCTGTACTCGTGCCTCGACTCTAACTACTTCAGTGGATGCATTGACCATGTCGCATCCCAAATATCCAGCACGCATGGCTAAAGGCGTGGTGAATAAATGTCTCGAGCAAGACGATATGGTAACACAAATTATTAATATTGTTTCCACGTCTTGTTTTACAATGTACAATAATATTATATATTGTATTTTTTTTTTTTTTTTTTTATCATCGATATATTATTTTGAATGAATATCACCATGCAAACATATATATCGATATACAACGGCACGAAAAAGAACAATTCAATATTATATTGTTATGATTATTATTATTGCTAGTTATATGATAGTAGACGCACGCAATCATTGATTTCAGACTTGTAATTTATTTTATTAACAAAATAATACAATAAAAAACTATTTCCATATTGAAAACAGACATTATTCATACTATTTTTTTTTCATAACACACCCCACCCACTGTATCGTGTACAAATAAATCATGAATTTTCAATAGAAATGTGCAGTTGTTAATAATAATATGATAATATGTGTAGGTATATGCATATTGATCGCAACGCAGTTTAAACAATAAAATAATATAATTGAGTTTTACGATATAAAATATATTATTCAAACATTTACATTGTACTCGATCAATTAGGTAATTATATAATATTATTTAATTTATTAATATACGCAATGGTAATATATTTTAATGTAGGATTTCAACATTTAAAATATTTACATACCATAATTAATATAATATATTATATTAAATTGATCGACATTTTTTACTTTTTCTAATAGTGCACAATGTGTTGATAGAAATAAAAATCTGTTTTTATTTTAGAAAAATGATTTTATCATAATTTTGCGCTTTAATGCGTCAATGTCGAAATAAAATTTATTTTTTTGTGTTAAAAATATAAATTTAAATAAAATATCAATTTGCGCAGTTTTCGTATTATATTATCATATTGTTACAATTTTATATTTATTCAAAACCCAGCGAGTTTATCGATGATGTTGATGTCGTTTTATAGTTTAATACAGTAGTGATTGTATAAAACGCCACATACACACATACACACACATCCACACACACACCTACATACAATTTATTGTGCACCTAATATATTACCGCGGTGTGCATGGATATAATCATTTCCAATACTATATATCTATATGTATATTACAGACGAGAATTTCATAAAATTATCGACGATAAAACGAACGGCGTACAGTCCAATTGTCAATATAAATTATAATATAAAATTCACGTATTACCACACGTAAAAATGAAAAACACGCCACATCCGTCAAGTCTATACTTAATTAGGTACACTAAAATATACTGTCTTAATTATCTTCAAACAATACATTAATTACTATATTTTCTTCAGTAGGTATCCGCTATTTATTAATGCATCGTAATCAAATTTAAAATATAATTGTGGTTCTTTATATGAAAGCTTTCTACATAATATACACCTATCTGCAGTATTTCTTTCTAAGTATCAGTTTTACATCAAAGAAATAAAAACCTACCTTCCCGCTATAATAAAAATTTGATATTTTTCTCAGAAACGCTAAAACCTATAGGATAGCTGTGTACGATACTACTGTAAAAATCATACCGTAACCCGGTGTTATCGCGATCAAACCGATCACTCCGTACAATAATATAACAGTGGGACGTATACCTTTGTAATACGTGAGTACTATGGTTTTTTCAATATATATATTATTATTCGCATACTTTCGTCGCACGTTACGCACAGACATAATACTGTATTATGTACGCGATACAGCGGTCAAAGTCTTGAAAAACTGTCCGTCTCTATGCGCACATATTATTATATATATTTTATATGCACTCGCGGGCCATATCTACACGGGCGAAACTTGTCGCGGCGACCGTAATGTATCACTATTATATGTTCGTACGCTTTTCCTGCGGCGAAGGACTTCGTCGAAGTCGGTGGCGGCCATACGCACACCCGCAGGGCCAATTTGTGTGACAAAGAACGTCGTTGCCGGGGTTAGGCGCCCGGTGGGTGGGGGCTGACGTGTGCGATCGAAAAACGATTTTCAAACGCGCGCCCCTCTCCTCCCCCGCCCGACACCACACCCGCTTCCAATCACTTTTATCGTTCTCTGGACCGTCTCCAACAGTCGTTGGCAGAGCATTGCGGCAATGGTTCAAAGGTCGGCGCAATTCCTAAATTGGATTCGCAAGGTACGCCAGGAGTGGGGGTGGGGGTCAGGTTTTGAACAAACCGTGCAGTTTACAAAAACAACCCCCACCCCCAACGCCCGTGGTCTATAACTAGCTGCGACCATATAACAACTACCTACTACCGTCTTTCGGATTTTTAAAAATAAATAAATGAACCGTCAACAGAATTATTACGACAAATGAATAGAAACCACGATGACACACATGTTTAATATTATTATAAACAAAACTATACTTGTAAAAATGTATAAGAAATTTACCAATTTATTGAATTTTAAATACATTTACGTAAACTTTACAGGCAAACAAAAATGTTACCAAATTTTTTTTTACCAATAAATTCTACATCTCTAATTATAACGATAACTATAACCATAAATTAATATCAGTCGGGAATGAATGCTGTCTGAAATTGCATGAAATTATATTGAGATCTACTTAATATGGTTCTCGAGCAATGTTTGTTACACTGTTCTGGTAAAATGTCGATGTACAAATTCTACCAACAGATAATTTTGTTTAGTTTTATATTTGCTTTTTTGTTATTATTAACAAATCCTCGTGGACCAACCACGCCTGCTCCACAGCCATCGCTTGTGAATTCATATTTCTGAGAATTGTTTAATGGACAAGAAATAGCTCCGTCATTTACCATATTATTATTTTTGTTTTCAATTACAACATTGACAATAAGCGACATTTCAATATTTATAAACCGTATTTTTATTTTTAATTTGACTAAAAGACTAAGTTTTAAGAATTATTTCTAGTCGTTGTTATCATTACCTAAAATATCATCATTGACGGTAACATATTTACACCAAACTTACTACGTTATATCATGTGCCGCCTGTTTTATCCTTAAGTATTGTACTTACCGTATAATGACGTTATCATACAACGCTGCCATATTTACCTATATATCATTTCCTCGCCGTTGGTTGTTGAAACTCGGTCGTCGGACTATAGCCGTATACTTCTGGATTCTAGAGATTCATTTTTATTTTAATTTTGTTTTCCACATAAATATGCACAAATACCTAGAACCGCTGCCATTATATTATATTAGATATAAGGACATTAAATAAATATACTCGAAAAAATAGACTCCTTCTAGACTTCAAAATTGGCCTTTAAACTTAATATTATTATTTATTATACATGTAAGATACTATAAAATATGTTAAATATTTATGAACCTTGTATCATGCAATTATCGTTGAGAGTAAAATAATGAAATAATTTTCAACGAACGTCAATACTGTATCGATTTGTATTTAAAAGTAAATCAAATTTTAGGCAGGCCATGTACTGAACTTAAATTCGATTTGATAATCATTGAATTTTAATAAATATAATGTTTAAAATTTAATAAATTATAATAATATATAATTAGGTATATTTTATTATAATATGATGTTTACCTATATGTACCTACACATTAAATTTACATCATTAAGAAATATTTGTTAAAACGGTTTGAAAACGTATTAAAATCTAAATCCTGTTGTAATTTAATTTATACAGAGTTATTTATAAATCCACTTAGATATAAAATAATATATAATAATATAAAAGGGTTAAAAATATTTACAATATTTTTTCCTTAATCAAAAATTCACATCACGCAATATGTAGACACAGGAAATAACTTGGGCAGTTTGATTCTTGAGATTTTTTTTATTATTGAACCGTTAAGAGAAACGAGGAAAATTTATATTTTTACGAGTATATGTGATTTTTAGATATTTTGCTTCTATTTCTCACTTGCTTCGCTTATATGTTTCGTTATCTTTTTTTTTTTTATATACAACTTTTTATTAATTTTATGTAATGCGCCATTCTTACCGTATTTATTATACATACAGACAAAAATCTTAATATATTCATTATCTCATATAAATTATTACTTATATTATTTCACAAAAATTAGTCAATTAAATATGGCTGAACAAATATTATTAACATATTATGTTATTCTTTAATAAAATATAGTTATAATAATATATTATACACATTATCATTGAATTTGATTATGTATTGCATAGTTATAGTACACTATACAATATAATAATACTACTAGATCCATATTAATTTTTTTTTTTCAAGTAAGTATATTTGAAATATGTTTAATTCCAATAGCGGCTCGTCAAGGGAGATCTTAAAACTGTGTCTCCCTTAAAAAAAAAAAAAATCAGCCACTTTTAAATAATTATTAATTAGAAATAAAAATAAAATGTGTTGAAGTAGTTTTATCTGAATTAAAAAATATATCGTTTTCTTTTTCTATTATTCTTGAAGGCCATATAATCTAAAACCTATAAATACTTAGTTAATTTGATTGAAATATTATTTTAGTCATTTGGACGACGATTACCGATTCAGTGAAACTATCTCTCGACAGTTTCAATCATGGCATGTAATATTATGGCTGGTTGGTTGAAGGGGGTAGAGAAGAATACGCCGCGTATTATAAACAATATCGAAACAAAGTTTATGACATTAGACGCCGTCCCGCCGCCCTCCCGTCACCGTTAGCCGTCATAATTTATTACATTTAATAATTATACTATTTGATGTCTATTATTTTTGACATTTTAATATTTTATTTAAAAATTATTTTCTGAATACAAAAAAAAAAAACAGATCATAAGCTTTATTACCTAATAATTGTTTTTAATATATTAAACGTTTAAATAAAAAAATCAATTTTCAGTCTTCCTAGAATATTTACTTACGAGTCGCCGCTATTTAATTCCTCCATAATACGAGTATATAATACTCATATTATACGATGTATAATATGAATATATTATTCCGAATTTTATTTTTATTTTGGAACTTGATCAATAGATAAGAAGAAAATGCACATACCTATTGGTTGTTTGCCAAATATTTATCGCTTAAAAAAACGTACAAAATTCAATAGAATAATAATTAAAATTGTTTCTAATCTTAAAGTAGGTACTATGATTTAGAGTCGACCCGGTAAATATTAAAAAAATACTGTTAGTGAATTTTTTTGGAAAACAAAATAATCAAATTTACTTTGTTCATAATATCAGTTAATATTGTGTATAAAGGTTATATATGTTTTGAAAATTGAATCTACGAATATAATTTACATTAAATCAACAAGAACAATAATATACTATATTAAATTCTTCTTCAACTCAATTTTTAAAATACGCGTATACATAGCTAAACAAATGAACAATCGAACAATAAATTATAAACTACCTATATTTTCATTGTGAACGATTTACAGCCAAACATTTGTAAATTTTAATAGACACTTTTGAAATCAGTTTGTCAGTTTTTGTGAGTGTAGAATTACACGACCGGATTTAAAAATAAAAAAATAGCTGGAAATAGTTGCACGGACAGATTCTCAACGGTAAGTCGCCGAAAATAATAGTTATTTTCTATTGTTGACAATCAGCTTGGTTAAACAAAGGAGCCGTCGACTAGATTTCACGTTGTGTGTTCTTTTCGCTCCGTGACAAAACAAATGTTTTATATATAGAGTTTAAAGGATCCTCTGATATATTTTCTTTTTTTGTCGATTCTTTTCGTCCCCGAATAACGAAAACTATAAAATTCTCTCGTTGATTTAATAACACATACATACGCACTATTTTATTTTATCTAAAACTGTTGCAGTTGTTATGAGCCAACAATATTTTGTAACCACCTATAATAGTATTATTAAATCACTAAATATTTATACATTTTTATGTTGATACTTATACGTATGTCGTAAAGTTTACCCGTCTGAATAATATTTAAAGCATCTCGTATTATTTTTAACTATAAATAATAAACGGTTTACATTTTTTATTTTATTACAGTATTCGAGATAGCTAAAATTTTCATTGGAAATACGTAACAATAAATACAATATTAGGTTGAAATATTTATATGTGAACCTAAATTATATTTAAATTTTAAATTTAATGTTAGGTATAGGAAATATTAAGACAATTGAATAGATTGATCGTAATAGCTTTGGAGTGATTACTCACTTTTGTTTTATGATTAATCACGAAATAAAATAATTTATATCTTTTACTATTTTATGAACTCGACGAATAATATTTATTTTTTGCTTGTTTCAGGTAAATAATAAACATTCAATCAAAATGTATTTTGAATTAATCAGTTAAATCTTAATACTATCGCAATCGGATAATACGCTATGAACGAACGTAAGTGAATATTGATATTGAATTATTTATTAATAATGGTTATGAAAAATATAATAAAAAACCACCATGCGATAAAATATTGTACCGATATAACACTATAATAATATTGCATGCCCGTTCGATCAACGATTGACCGTTCAATGATGCAATTACGTGAGGTTTAATTAATAGCAGATAATGAAATACTTCTATTTAAGAGTTAAAATTATAAATAAACAAATTTAAATGAACAAAATTTCAAAAATATTTCCCATATTTATTCTCTCAAAATTAATAATAGTAAAAATAATAAACCGTGAGCATTGACAATCTTGAAAATTTGAAGACGATGACTCATTTAAGTTTCTGAACTGAGCAATAAATGTATTTTATATTAATAATTTAAAAGAACTTCATATTATAATTATATTATGTGTTAGTAACTCTTGTATCTTTTAACTGCCAATAAAAATGGTAATTTTTGTTAATTGACCGCAATTAAAATAATTAATTGAATGCCCTAGATTACTTTTTTCACTTAATAGTTTATGCCATGTGGCATATAGCTATTTGGTTAGCCTACTAAAAATTAATTGTTTTATTTAAAAAAACGATATAAAGAATATTGTAATATTTTAAAATGAATTTTAGACACTAAATAAAATGTCCTGCTATATCAGCGAATCTCAACTGGTGGTACAATAATTTAAAATAAACAACAAGGATTATTATTATTATATTAAACTATATTATGTCTGAATATACTTATAGTTAATAAACATACATATGTTATTCAGTTGTTTGATTATATAAATAACGACATCGTGGGGCTCATGTATAATAATCGTATCAATGAAGATTTTCTTTCAATTAGTGTTACTTAAAAATGTTTGAAATCTGTAGGTGGTAAATATAGAGTATAAAAAGATTTAGAATTTCTATGTTTAGATGAAATCCCACAATTTATTTATAACTGGAATTTAAGTGACTAATTTAGTGGTCTAGACAATGTTTTATACTATAACTTGGCCACGTTCTAGTACTGTGTGCCATATTTTAATTTTTACCACCTCTACGGAATTTTTTTTTTCTTTGTTTGGATATAACTTCAGTATATTTTCATTTTATTGAACGATCGTTTTCAGATGTATTATCAAATCGATAATCACGAGCCCAGAGTCTCGATACGCCACCACCGATATTACGATACATTATATAATATGTAGTTATACCTGCGATATAATTTAGTTATGTTTTTCAAACGAAAATTTATATTATTGTACTGTGGCTGAGTGACTGAAGTATCGAAACGGAGTTTTGAGTTATATCCGATCATAATACAGATTATATATATATGTGTGTGTGTGTGTGTGTGTGTTGTATTATTTATATATAAAAGTAATTTGTACCAAAAACGAATTCAGTGACGAGGCAGAATGTCCAGTAGCGATACTTGTATATATATATTATATATTGGATAAAAATATAATATCATATCGATTCTTATTCGCACGCTTTCCCAGTCGTGATGTAAGGATTTGCCGCTCGGAATTACGCGACAGGAATTTCTTTAGTTTACCAGTACGCACTTTATTCTGGTCATATTTTCCAGAAGAGATAAGTCGTGTAATTCCCTCTTATCCCTTACTCGATAGTGTTCCGCACTTCCACTGTCTCTCCCTCTCTTTTTCTCTTTTACCGACTTTCTTTCAAAGCACACTAACGGACATTTTCCGAAGCAATTATTTCACCTACGGTGTGTATAGAGTTCTGCATTATAGCAGTGTTATAATACGTCGACGATGTCAGATTATTTTCATTGTTACGACTCGTATGTTTTGAATCTATTTTATAAATATATATTATGTGTACTCTGGAGTTTTACACACACACCCGTACAAACTTTATATTTGTATGAATTTCATTGCCTAAGAACTAATAAGTATGCTAAAGAATATGGTAGTAATTTTTTATATTGATATTTGAGAAATCAGGAAAAATATTTCATAACATCTTATGATTATAACAAATATAATTTATGTTTGTTACGTGTTTTTTTTTTTCATACAAATCATGTTTCATCATTCATTTCTACTATACAAAGAACAAAACTTAAATTATAAATAAGCATATAATTTGATACTGATCGTATAATATAATGTATTGCCTTATCTTGAAATATCTGTTGTTGTAAACCGTCAATACCAGTATATTGTGTGTGGTCATTGTAGATTATATAATTTTTTAGGTTTTAATTCTTTAAAAATAAATGTCATTACATTCATATGAACATAATATTTGACCATTATAGAACACCATTACAACCGGTAAAAATAAGTATATAAGATAAGGGAGTTTTTCCGGGACCTTGGATTTCACGTCATTAAACCACCAGTATGTCACTATAGCCGGCATCATTATAAACAATTTCCATTGTATATAGATACAATCCATTGATTGATTGTCTAATTGTAAATCTCGTCGTACCTAACTGTTGGGTTATGTAGGCACACGATATAACATCGAATTTTCTGTGATGCATACTGTACGTCATTTACATAGTGTATTTAAATATGCCACATGATTCAACGGTCGATGATTGAGGTGATTTACAGTTTGGGAAAAAAAGGTGGTCAGTAACCAGTCAATTTTTTTTTTTTTTTTTTGAAACCGTCGATTTTAATAATGTGTTATACCCCGATATAATATATATCTATTAAAATGCAGTAAAGTTTCTACTACGCATTACAAGTCGAGCAGTTGGACGTTTAATAATAATATCTACGTACAATATATATTATGTCTGTAAGGTTTTAGCGTGATAAATAATTAATAATCGTCACTGTCGATAATATTCACACAGATTTATCTTGCAATTAATCGCTGGTGTTTTTCACGAATTTTCTACTTTTATCACTATTAAACAGTGAGTTGTAGTCTACAGTTCTACACCGATGGGTAATCATAATAATTAATATTATTGTTATTATTATTGACACACTGCAATGTCGCCTACATGTTGATGTACCGAAATTGCCTATACAACGCGCCGGCCAATGGAACTGAATTATGATATACAAACAAACGGGTATTCTCGTAAATATTACAAAAAATATTTTTAACAGTTTGGAAATGTTAAATAGGCTCTCCATGATGGTAACACAAAGTAGGCAATCAAAATACAATGTCGGTTAGGATGACAACGTGACAACGGGATATTATCATTATTATTATTATTGTGCCGTTTCCGGATGTTCGACGCGTAATCGATGGGAAATTATCGCACCACCGCACCGCTTTAATAATAATACATAATTATATATCAGCAGCACTCGCGTAATTAATACCGCCCCCGCCTCAATGGAGATCGAGACGGAGCGGTGTTATTAATCCATCAATATTTGTATCGTTTATACACGTATGCATAATATCATTATATTATATTATATGTACATATATTATTATTATTATTATATTACACCGGTATAATATTATATAACATAATATACCATATACGCGTTTAATACCTCAAACCCGTCCATCCCCGTTTTGCGAATAATATCTCACATTGTCTTCTAGCGTGAGTGCTACACACATATTATATTGTTGCGTATACTAACAATATTATAAATTTATTATGGTAGTCGTTTGTTACCAAAAACGTCCGTCAATGACTGCAATGGATTATTATATTATTCAATGATCGACGAAATCGCAAATCACAATGACATCTTTTTTCCATTACTTTCTAGCTTAAACGATTATAGTTCAACTTACAATAACCCAAAGTTTCAACGCTTACACATGATTATATTGATTGAGTATAAGACAAAAAGATAAAAAAAAAAAAAATTACAAACATGATATAAATATTAATGATGAAAATAGGTCTATAATATCATAATTACGGAATTCATTGAACTGATAATTAAACACGATTTAAATATTTTTATGATATTATTAATGATATAATATTATGTAGTAAAGTAATGGATACGATTATAATAAGATAGGATTAGGCTAAAATAATTAAGGAGACATAACGCCTTTATAGTAATGAGTGCATTTAGAACGGAATAAAAAAAGAAAAGCAGATGATTGATTAATTAATTTATATTTGAAATATGAAGAAGTATCCATCAAAGATATATTCTGTGCGTAAATTTCAGTTGTTGGTAGCTTCTGCGTATAACTTGGTTCTGAGTATGAGAATCAGGGAAATGGAAGGTGGGACTTTTGGAGCATGTTTTTTGAAAGCTGACTTGATTGCTACCATGCTACCATAGGCATTCCTTGAAGTCGTCAGTATGGCAATGACTATGCGCCAGTTAGATCGGAAATTTTTTGACATTGTGGTCCCAATAATATTAATATATCGTGTAGGTATTACACATGTGCATGTATGCTGAATAGAATTTAAGTCTGTGATAGGGTTAATAATTATTAGAATTATATTAAATTATAATTGCTGCCATAGGAAATATAACCGAAATTGTTTTCGATGTTTTCGAGTGACTATTGTATATTACAACTGTAGTAAACTTGAATAAACCATTAATTTAAAATGAAATCGTTCTTTAAATATTCGTATAACTTTTATACAAATTGTATTTCTCGACATCTGACACAGTTCAACATAATATATTATTTTTTAATTAAATAAGTAATAAACACTATAGTTTAATGTCGGCTGTCTTACGTATGTATAATTATCATCGATTAATACCGCAGGTAGTATCATATTCTATTTGATCAAAATCATTAAAGGCTTTATTTTTTTAAATTTAAAAGCTACAAAAACAGTAAAGTTTACTTCAGACTACAATAATATTAGATGGACTTAACGCGCAAAGCACCATCATAACTCTTAATCTCAGACGTGTCAGTCAAGATGGAAATCTATAATAATGTATTATGTATAATAGTGTGCCTTGTTATATTATACATCAGCGTTGAACAAGTTATTAAATCGACGGAGCGACGGAAACGGTTTTTTTTTCACTCATATACATAATGTAATATATATATATACGTATATAATACTATATTATTATTTTGCGCGTATAACAAACGATGTTATTAATTTGTTGAAGCAGTACGACGCGAAAGTTCTCGGGAGGAAGGCGGTCGGAATCGGAGCGACGTTCGGCTATCACGTAATAATAATATAAGACGTATTATTATTATTTTCACAAATAGATGCGCCCATACGTAATTTGATTTCGCTCATGGTACGTCAAAAATAATTGACATATTATACCGTCTTTAAATAGATTATCATTCGCAAATCCCAATAATACGCATATCCGTCTCGTCCGGAATTCGCGTTGTCTACGGTGCCTGTCTAATGGAAAACAATCGTGATTCGCGATTTTCCCGAACAGTATATGTGTATGCATCAAAAGCGGCCGCAATGTTTAAACAGATTATTATACCATCGTTGGGAGGAGGATGGAGAGGAAAGGCAAAAATCGAATTTCCAGGTATTGTTTCGCGATGCAATAACTGACGGATTGACTATGGATGCCTACGCCGTAACTTGCACAAACCTCCCAAAACGGATCGCATCCGCGTCTTCGTCTCATCAAAGGTCTATTATATTATAATATTATGTTAATATAATGATATTGAATGACAAATAAACTGCAAGAGGACCGAAACCGCATCACCTTCATCGTTGGTCCGATGAAATATGTTGTTCGACCAACGACGTCGTAGACGTTCCCGAGTTGAAAAATTATTTTTGATCACAACTTTTTTGCTTCAGAAAATTGTAACAAAAAATTCGAAATTAGTAACACTCTATATTAATAACTTACCTACCAAGTCGATTTTTTTTTAATTCAGATAGCAGAGCTGGCAGGTACTAACTGTGTTTTTGATTCAATTTTTCAATTTAGACTTACTCTCGTGCGTGGTGAACACTCCGAAAATCCAATCACAAATACAAACAAAACCTTGTCGAGAAATAATAACGTGTATATAGTATATATGTATATACACAGTCGAGATTATGATTAAGAGTAAATAGTAGGTATATGCAGGGCCTCAGTTTCTGTCGTTATAACCTTTTGAAAATAATCTTAATTTAATACTGTTAAATTAAATTAATATTATTGTGATACATAGTTATTTCAAATGGAGTTTATTATAGTTCGTATGATTAATTTTTCTACAGGAATCAAAATAAAATAACTAATATAATATTTTTCGCTATATTCCTGTCAGTTATATAATTTTTAAATTCTAATTTATGCCGTTATAGATATATTACAAGTACATTTATGATAAAAATAGATGACGGGACTACACCAAGTATATATAATAAACAATACTAGACGTACAACATGAGTTTTGTCTCATACGTATTATAACTACAAAGTGTTTACCGTATGCTTGTGCCCGTCAACATATTTATTTGATCTAGATATTTTGAAATATAATTTTGAAAATATGGAGATACTCAAATTGCCTCCGGGTATTTTAGTTTGCGCGACCGTTACCATCAAATAACATGTTTATACGTAGGTACATTATAGTTTTATAAAAATTAACGTTGTTAGCGAAAAGGCATTACGATTTTAATTTGTGATGGTTTTATGTGTCAAAAAAACTTAGCTAATGACATTAAACGATGGACATGCACAAAAAAAAAGTATGTTCGGTTTATTTAAAAACTAATCAACATAATAAAATCCAGTTCAAAAATAGTAAGCTCTTTCACATTTGTACGAAAGATTAGGAGCAAAAGATCAACAGACAAATACTCAGCGACGATTTAAAACGAAAAGCTTTAGAACAGGTCTCTGAACGACCAGCAAAACTATTCCACGACGAGATGAAAAATTGTAATTTAAGTACATTAACAAGCTCTAACATAACTCGCATAAAAGATAATATGAATCATGCCTGGAATTCTATACATCCATAATTACCTCAAGATGTGAATGAAGTCCATAGAGTTTCATCGTTCATTAAAATTAAAACTTTTATAAAATGTTTTAATAATAAATAACCCATTAAATGATTTGGTGATGTTTTTATATAATGAAAATATCAAGTTTCTATGTACGCAAACTATAATATATATGGATGGAACTTTTGACTATTGTGCTCAATATTTTGGCCAATCGTTTACAATACATGGATTTCATAATAATTATTGTATATCCTTAACATTTTTTTTGCTAAGGGATAAAAGTCAAGCATCATATAACCCAGCTTTCGTGGAATTACATAACCAATATTTGAAGTTCGTGGAAATATTTGAACCAAAATTGTGTTTTGTTGATTTTGAAAAATCAATACATAATGTATTACGTGAAGTTTAGCAACAAATTGAAGTTAAGGGCTGTATATTTCATTTATGTCAATCTTGGTGGCGTAAAATACAACAAATTGATTTAGCTACGGAATATTCGAAACACGACGAAATTGGAAAATATTTTAAATACATATTTGGTCATTTTTTTCTGCATCCAGAAGAAGTAAGATTTTAATTACATTTAATTCAGAAATCATTTTAATTTTTAACTAAACAATTATTTGTTTTTAGGTAGATGATGCTTTCGTCATAGATCTTGGTAACCAAAAGAATTAGGACAACCACAAAAAGTAAAATACATTTTATTAATAACCTCATTGATAAATTAAACATAAATTAAATTCCAAAATTATAATATTTAAAAGTATTGGAAAATAAATCCAAACTTTAGAAATTAATCGAAGATACAACATAAGTTTTTGACTGTATAACAACTGATATACATATTTCATCTAAATTATTTTATGTATTGATTATTGATTTTTTTAAATTTTTGAAACTGTATATATACTAACATTTTATAAAATTTATATTATATTATATTATTAATTGTAATTATTATTTAATTTATTAATATTTCCTGTAATGTAAAGTTATAAATCGATGAATATCCATATTAATATGATCGATGAATATCCATCATATAGCCATCAGAGGCCATTCCAGTACAATGAGGGTCATTAACTAAAATATAAAGTGATTCAAGTGAATAATATTTTTGAGTCGGGAGGCAATTCGATTAACCTTTAAAAAAAAAAAATCATAGGAAGCAATTTGAGGGTCAGATGGGAGGCATTTCGTGAACGCTTGGAAGTATATTAATTTATTAGAGATCCGACAATTAATAAAATGCATAAATATTTTTAGTTTACTCGAACTTAAAACAAAATAAACAAAATAATGTCCGTTTTCACGTTTCATAATAAATGTATTAAATCATAGTTAATTGATTGAGTTTAATTTGTGTAGACTTATTTTTTCATAGTTAAATTACTAATATCCAATAAATAATTCAAATGCGCATTTTAAAGCTTGGTGGGTACACGGAAGCATATTATAAGCCTACAAAGTGGGTGACCATGTAAATGGGCAAACAATTGAGATACACTGACATCTTTGACGGCCCCGAACATTAAAATTATACATGGACTATTTGCAGTTAATAATAAATAGTAATATAATATTACGAACATAACGTAAACGTATGTACAGTATGAGTACTTGTGTTTAACGGATCGTCAGAGATCGGACTCGTTACAGGACCACTATTCTACACTAATAGTGTTGGCAATTTCTGCCGTAATGATATCATAATATGAACGTCATTTTCGGCTGCGTTCCACATAGCCAATTGGTGACTATTAGTTTCGTGCGCATCACGTACGGTACTATATAATATGTACTATACGTTCAACCACCGTAGAGTTTTGACTCAATAACAAAAACAACGAATTTAAATTTGAAAAAATATAATTAAGGTCGTGTTAGGTTCACCGCACAACGAAGTCGGCAATGCACAGGTATGCATATATAATAATATTATGCATGTATAGGTAAGCTCGTATGTGTCCTATGCGGGAGAAAAAAATAAAACGAAAAGGTTAAATAAATTAAACGTATTAAGTGGTTGGAGATTTTTCTCGGTACATATCACTCAATTTTTTTGCTTCGTTTAACTGCATTATCCCGAATCACTCGCATGTCCACCCTCTGCTGTCACATAAAAACCTAACGAATGTGCGAGTGGTAATCTTTAATAATATGGGGTAATCGATCGTAAAACACTCAATATTTCAGAACACATCAACGTTTTTCAAATTATTTCTGTTAAATAATTTTATGTCATTATAAAACAATTCTTTTTTTACTATTTTTATCGTTTTTATATTTTAAAGTTTTTAACTATTTTGAATGGGAACATAAATTTTTAATATAATATTCCAAAGCTGAATATTATTCGGTGTAAATCGTTCAATAAAAACCAAATTTTAGTCAAATAGTTAGTTATAAGTATTTAAAGTTTAGATGACCAACACATTTCAAGATACTCTTAATACACTTAATTATACTCATCAAAACTTTAAATACTTATAGTATATCATAAGCTAATCGTGCAAATTTCTAAAAATGTAAAAATAATAACAATAAAAAAATATATATATTTTTAAATGTTATTTTTTAATGACTTAAAATTATGCGAAAGAAATATTTTTAAAAACGCTTAAATGTATTTAAAAGTTGTTAGTTTTATACAATTTTTGAAAATATCAATATTTTTTGGAGTAAGCTAATTTAAAATGTGTTAACTTTTTTCAAATTGTTATTTTGTTTAGAATTTTCAGGTATACAAACAATTTTAAAATTATATATTATTTATATAATTTTCCCAATTTTTTAGACACATTTAATTTGATTCATTTTTAATTTTTAATTTATCAGGTTTTTCTTTTAAACACTATATATCAATATGGTATCTCCGTATGCGACACAAACTCGAGGTGTGCGCCATCGAGAATGACATCTGTGGCGGCAGAGGTGGCTTGATTCCGCTGATTTTAATCTCGTCATGTGATTCTTTTTCTGTGTGTTTTTTTTTTAATCTTTGGATTCACCTATCATTGCCATTCGTTGACAACCACTATCGGTTATCCAAAACCACGTGGTAGTATACATAATGTATAGAACATTATAATATATTATACCAGAGTCAGGTAGGGTGGCCTTTATTTTTTTATATTGAATTCAATATGTATACAAATTAAGACGTGTGCAATATAATATAGGTCAATTGATTGAGTGTAATCTATGCGGAGTATACCCATACATAAAGTTATAGAACATGGTTTTGTTAACATTTTTGATTATTATATTGATTGTGATTATTTTGTATAAAAAAACATTTATGACATTATTTATAGTAATATTATATTAGAAAACATTTAGTATAATGCATTATATATTATTACGACGTATTATATGTTATGAAAGTTATATTAGTATTTTTCGTGCGCCTGAATTAAAATATAGGGCGAACAACATATAGTATGAATGTTAAAAGAAAACTGTAGCACGTACAAGAGTTGTAAATTTAATAAATCCGAAGAGAAACTGATCTCTGGATTAGAATCTATAAAATCACTTTTATAGTTAATACGTTCGGAATATAATATATTGCAAAAGTTTTACCCTTTATCAAGTCGGAAAAACCGTAAACTACGGAGCAGAAAAAAAACATTCCGAAATACTGTTCTTCTTTTTTTTTCAGCGAAACATATATATGTATATATTATATTATATATTACGTTACTTTCTGTACTTTTTTTTTTTATAGACTCTGCAAACGTAAAATTATATTACACACACACATATATATATATATATATATATATATATATATATGTGTGTGTGTGTGTGTATGTATATGCTTCATGTATGTACACTGGATTTATTATTGTCATATACCTCAAAATCTCTAGATCATAATTTTATTCTGTGTGCTGAGGTTTAATCAAAATATAAATTGTACAAAATATTCACATTGAATAGATTAGCAACTATAATAATAATAATAATTGTGTTTGATATATTTTATAATGTAGCTTGCAGTATGTATACAGTACGTTTATTATAGTCTAATATTATAATACTATATTATATATTGTAAAGTCGTATTATAATATTGGTAAATTATGTGCAAGTCTTAGTAAAAATCTATTGTTGGACGTTGAGTTGTACTATCATAAAGAAATATTAATCACATTTAAATAACTGCAAAGCGAATATAATATGTTATTTTTACAGTATACACTAAAAATTTAATATAACAATGACGCCTTACGACATTAAACAAAATTTGAACGATGAAAGACGAATAATAATTGCATACGCTTAACATCAGCTAATAATAAACATAGAATATCATCACCTTAATCGGCTCAATTCATAATATATTCCTATTTCTATTCATAAAGTAATTAGTCCTAAATTAATATAAATCATAGAAAATTAATATTTTCTTCATGATATAAAATTGGTTTATTTAAATTTCAATGATAAAATATGAAATGTCTTTATTGACATGGTTTTCGAAGAAACGCGTAAATATCTGTAAATTTATAATATAGTCAGATTGTACAATTTAGTCGATAAGTTAAATCCATTGTTGCCATTTATAAAAAACCTTATAATTTTTGTCTAACGTGTAATAATATTGAAAATTATAATTTTAATTTAAACGAAAAACGCTATCCGCAAACGTAATATTATACGATGATGATTTGTTAAAACCGTTATTATAGGTTCGTTTCAGCAAGGTATTAAAAACAAAAAACAGACAACTACTGTGTGGTTTTCATATTATAGTATCATTCACTACGTACGGTTTTAAAACAACAATAAAACAAAACGGTCTGACCACCAATATTAATATTCTTGGTGCACTTGAAAATCCAGCGTATAGCTCACCAGTCGCTACATTTATATTATATTTTCGATTTCCACACAGCTCGCTGATTATATTATAGGGTCAGCTCTAGAGTCCGGAGAACAATAATAATTATTAGAGGACACGGTAGTATTATGTCTATAAATATTTATGGCAAAACACAATACCAAGGCATACAATAATATAATATATAACACGACTCATCGAGCTGTTCATATACTTCAATCCATATACAACTATTTCGGTCAACTTGGAATCCAAAGTGTGTATTTTATTTTATTGAATTTAATTGTTCGAAAAACTACTCTAAACAAAACCAACCGTTCTGACGTTTTAAGTATTGTAAAAATGATTGTTTTTTGGTTTTTTTTATATCGAAGTTCACAAATCAATAGACTGCGTTACTCGCAGACATTACATAAATTATAACACAATTACTATTGTGTTGTTAAAAACAAATAATGTTATCAATGTCGATTTAACAAACCAATTATAATCTGGAAATAGAATTATATCATTAATATTGTAGTTTAAATAGAAAAATATAATATGAGGAACAATATCAAAATCGATTTTTTTGTAGAGCCGAGTTATACATGCAGAGTTATAGTGACTAAAAAAAATCGAATTATTTATTAAATGATAACTTCCCTTAAACAAGTACATTTTTGTATATTTAAAAATATTATCATATATTATTAATATTTATGAGTTTTGTTCGTTTAATATACGCATGTAGTATCTATATATTATTATAAGTAATATAAAATTAATGAATTAAAAGGTAGATCCTAAATCCTAATTAGTAAAATAAGTAACCCCTTGACAAGAATTTTAAGTTTAAATTAAATTATTATAAAATATTTTTTCCGAATTTCTTTAGTTTATTATACAATTGTAAATGTATAAAATAAAATATGTATATTGTTTTATATTTTACATAATACAGTAATAATTGTTCACTCCTTTAATTTAATTAACACAGGATTCGGTTAAAATAAGGCTTTAGTCGGAGTGGCGAAAATAATTGTTCCGGGGCGTCTATTTTGATGGTTATCGCACTTTATTCAAAATATTTGTTGCTACTTTTTTTAACAAAATTGTATTATAATATAAAATTAATATGTTTATCGTTAGCTTATAGACAATACACAATGTTTAATACAATTCGTTAAAAAATAACTAATAATTATATTGTATATCGAAATTTAAAAATAATAAAAATAACACGATATGACTACGAATAAATTACGAGAATGGGTATCAATAATCACATTATTATGTTGTGTATTTTTAGAAATGTTTATTTGATAGTCTGTACATCGAAGTCGGGTCTAGGTCAGTATTTCATTCCACGTGCAGTGTTTAAAATATCGACGGTTATTTGTTAGGTTTCATTATAGAAAATGTATTGCGATAAATGAATTAAACATCAATAAACTATGTACGAAAAAATTAATTAATTTGAAAAACGTGCAAAATGTTTTACGAGTTAGAACTGTGGACATTTTTTTTTTTTTTTTTTTTTTTTTTT